>MU225988.1:3091362-3123277 GCA_018584345.1 Thuja plicata
CCTCCTGGGCTAGTACACTATCACCCCACTTTTGGAGAAGGTTTCTTGGAGACCTTCTTTTTGTTAAACCTTGGGAGGGAATTTCTTGATGAATTATTGTTGGTTTCAATATTGTGAATACTTGTTTTTATGTATGTCTCCCATTCATTTCTGGATCCCCTAGCTCGGGGGTGGCCTTGCAAAGGCCTAGGTTGTGAGGTGAGCCTCCATGGTCAACCAAAGATTTCTATGCAGGTTCAGTTTGAAGCTTTTGGAAGGCTTGTATTGGTGTTCTTTTGAGAAACCACATCTGGTGGTCTTGTGATCCATCCTTGTAAATGAGATTTTTTTTAAGCCAAAATGTTTATTATGAAGTCTTATAAAGTTGTTTTGAGTAAGAGGGCATTTTGTAAAAGTAATCCTATTTCATTTTGTAAATCTGAAAATCAACTATGTTTTAGAGATGTATTTATGTGAATACTAAAGAGAGATTCCTAATTTATGTTTGTGTATATTAAATTCAAAGATAGTTTTATGACATTAATCAAGAGGCAAAGTTATTTACTTTAAGGGTGAAATTGTGACTATCTTCTTTTAAAAAGTCATAGAATACTTAGTTTAAGAAAGATATTATTATATGTTTTCCATCTATTTAAATTGTAATGTTGTAAAAGGAGTTTTAAAAGAAAGATAAGATTTCATCTCCTATAGTTATTATCACATGTTTATCTCTTTAAATTTTAAGTTCTTTAGGTTAAGGTTCTAGTGCCCAAATTTTGGGGCATGACAAAAATATCTCGCTAGCACTACTCAAATATCCATCACTAGGTCTAGATTCCTTAGAACTTCCAATCTTCAAAGATGACTTAAATGCAGACTCAATCTTAGATGTAGCAGGTAAACTATTATCAAAACCATTAATCTCAAATGCAACCAACTTACCAATAGTAGCATCAAGTGAAACAATCATCTAAAGAATGGATCTCAGTTCTTGTATAGAAGATACTCGAATAGCATAACTCGGCAGCAGGGTTCTCAACATTTTTCTTATAACATCTTCTTCTATTATGGCTCCACTAGCTCCTCTGATAGAATTAACAATCTCCTTAAGTCTAGTGCTATGTTGTATTATGTTTTCTCCTTCTTTCATTCTCATTGAGTCAAATTTACCTCTCATAATTTCTACTTTGGTCAAAATAAGCTTATCCCACATTTATTTAGAATTAGTCCATCCATCAAGTTCATCATATTCCTGGTCGGTAAGTGTAGAGGAAATCTCAATCATGACTTGTGTTTTTTCTTTCTTCTGTGTTTTCTCACTAATTATCAAAGGTGTTTTTTTAGGTACAATATATTCATTATCAAAAAAATTAAGTCCATATTATCCTATACCAGACTCGTGCAATCTCATTCTTCTTTTCCATATAGAGAAATGTTCCATATTCAAATTTGGTGCTTCCCTCTTATACATCTTTAGATCTTGATTCAATTCCTTTAAACTTAACACTTTAGAGAACCAAAGCTCTAATACTAATTATTGGTCCACTGAGAGGGTGGGGGTGAATTAGATAAAATCAAACTTAAATACTTAAAACTTAGCTCACTGATTCACTCCGCAGAAATGAATACAGTAATAACTGACTCACCAAATAACTTAATAACTTAAAAAACCATACATCTCATAATAGGAAAATCAATCATTCAAGCTCAATTAACACTAGATTTAATGAGGAAACCCAATATGGTAAAAACCTTTGTGGGTATTGTGACCCACAATAAAAATGTACCTTTCTGAAGTATGTTTGGTTAAGAACTTATCTTGTTAAAGATTGCAAACACATTTGCTAGATGTGACCCTGTTAAGGGATTTACCTCAGATCTGTTAAGATCTTCACCCTTTTAAGAGTGGCCTTGCTAGAGGACTTTAAACACTCTTTTGGAATGTCACCTACATCTAGGATTTAAAAATAGGATTGTTAAATCCACTCGGTTAAGAGATTTTCTCTGTTATAAATGCTAATAAGCAACAATAAAACTTTGATCTGTAAATATAGAAACTACATTTTTCTTGGGTCAGATCCTTTATGCTCTCATGAATACTAGCATCGCATACTCGATTTGTCTATGCTCTTAGACTGTAGATTCTTCTCTTTCTACTTATTTGTTTTGCTCAGTAACTCAGTTCTTCAACTTCTTCTACTTCTTAATTCAACTTGCCAACATCATCATTTTTGTTTATTTCTCATCCTTTATATAGATAAACAAATTTCCTCTTAATCTCCTTTCTTAGGTTTTCCATCATTTGCACTCAGTTGTTTGATCATCTTCTTCATAAATATTAGCTCGGTAAACCATTTGAATTTTACCTCGTAACTTGAAATTTTTCCTGGAACTTTAATAATTGGGTTTAACCGCTTAATCTTTGCCTTAGATCTTCTCATTGAATTTTCTTGCTTGTAGATCTTCTAACAAGCTTCCTTTAATTCTTAACAACATCCAAATGATCATAACTTTGTATTAAATTTTATCTTATCATTATTATCAATCAATATCCTATACTCGGTAACTTTCTTAGTAACTCGGTAACTAACTTGGTTCACTTCTTGGTGCCTAACTCATTCTTGGTGCTTGGTTACTGAAACCGACTAACACAACTCTATATCGAATGACTTTGTCTAGCTTGGTAGAGTAACTCTTTTCAGTCATAACTTAACTCTTTTCAATCTTTGACTTAATCAATCAAGTTTAGCAACTTGATAACATAAAATATATAGTAGAAAACAACTATATCAACATTACTTCATCATTGTCTAATCTATTTTTGTCACCCATTTAACTTCTTCTTATGATATGGTAAATCAATAAAAATCAGTAACCAATTTCTTGACATCAATGAAAAAATAACAACCAATCTAACCATTTCTATAAATATGTATACTTATTATCACTCAGGTTTCATCATCTCCATCAGTTGATCAACAATTGAGTTGAGTAGAGTTGAGAGCTTTCAAGGAAGATGGCAGGGCATAGGAAGTAGATGTAAAGAGTCACTGTTGTACTGGGAGTGTGATTTCCCTGGAGAGGAGGATGGAGAGAGAGAGAGAGAGAGAGAGAGAGAGAGAGAGAGAGAGATGTGTGAGTGTTGATATATAGGTCGTAGAAGGTAGGGATCAGATAGTAGATGTGAGAGCTAGGGAAGTAGAGACAGAGGGGAGGGATTTTATTTCTAGTGTTCAAGATGCTACTACAAAGCATATCATGGATAGATAATTCGAGGAAGGGGTAGAGAGGGATAAATAGATTAGGAATATATAGAAGGAGATTGAATACTTGAAGGAGGCATATGAGTAGGTTGTGCTAGTATCACAGAGGATTCCTAGTTACACCTCATCTCATCGATCCTAGCAAATATAGAGATCTCAGGGAAGTGGTGCAGTGGGACAATCTGGCAAAGTATCTTGATTAGTGATAGGTTCTCCTCAGGGTCAAATAGGTGTAGGGACATCAATCTCAGTACCAACAAGGCCTCACTGACCAAAGGGTGGAGGAAGTACATGTTGATGCTATATAGACACTTGTATGCATATATTTTACAAGCTTTCAAGCTCTGCTTATGATATTGTACCATGATACATTTCAAGATATATATATATATATATATATATATATATATATATATATATATATATATATATATATGATACAGTTTTGGCAGCTTTATATGATGTGTTATGATCTATTTTACTATATGTGTTATGTGATGCACATGATGTCTATGAGATTCTATGGTTTATGATATGCTCTTTATTATATATGCATGTCCTATAATGATTTAATGTTACACATTTCCTATTATTATGGATTTCATGATGATGCATTATGCACTTTAATGTTTTTTGTATTTTCATATGCACTTTATGGAATGTAATGATCAGCGATGATGTAGATATGATGATAGACTATGTTACATGATCTACATGTATTTTAAAATATTTTTATATGTTGAATGGATGCATTTATGATGTGTACTATATGATCTATGATGTATACAAACTAACATGTAGGATGTATATTTTTTGTTGTATCATGATGCTTTATCTTAAGGATTTTGTTAGGACTAACAAAGAGAATTGTTAGTAGTGATAGATAGGAAAAATGAGAATAATAAGAATGAATCTTTATTAAAACCTAAATTTATTTTTTTAACCAACCTTCCATTCCAACTTATTTGATCAATTTCTTTCATCACTGAGCCACTTTTATTATAGAAACATTGAATATCATCATACCTAGTTGGGTAAGAGAAGGGAGTACGATTGTTGTGATGGGTTTTGGGTGGGGTGTATAAGGGGGGGGTGCAAGAGAAGCATAGGACCAAAGGATTCCACTTGGATCACATGTGAACCCGTGAAGATATGAAGCCAAATAAGACCTACAAGGTCCTTTTGTTATGTAATGAGGCTAATAAATCCATTTATAGTCCCATTTGAGTCATTTGTAACCAAATGGTTGAATATTGCCAATATAGGAAAATGTGGCCTAAAAGGGATAATGTATGGGCTCAAGGGTATATTTCTGGGTTTATTTTATGTTTTATGTTTATAAGTTCTATGAAAGAACATATGATGTAATTGAGCAATATCTAAATGATAAGATACAAAACCAAATGTAAGGTATCAAGGTTGACAAGATGAGATTAAGGAGCAAAGTGATAAAAATATGGTTGTAGTGTAGTTAGAGAGGTTATTTGTTGGTTATAAGGACTGACAAGAGTTTATATAATATTTAATAGCCTGATCATGGGGAGGAGAGGTGGTGTATGGAGATTTAACATCAATAAAATAAATATTTTCTACTTATTTTATATGTTTGATAGTTTTAACAGTAGTTACCTGCATTTGTTCATAGACTAGATGATTTCCTTTTGAATATTAATTTATATGACATGTTATAACATTGAACACACATCATTTTGGTGGTTGTGGAATCCCATTTTGTCAGCTTTTAACAGTAATATATTTGTTTAAATAAACTATTACAAAACCTTGTCTAGGGTATACAATGAGAAAACAAAATGTGATATCTTTTATGTTAACGTTAATACAACCCACATGTTAGGAAGGGAGATGAGGAAACATGTATAATACCTATCCCTAAGGTGGCAGAAGGACAAGAAAGATATTGCACGTGCTTTAGCACAATGAAAGTGACTATAACTGTCTCTATGACAGTAATACAGAGACAAAGATAGAGTGAGGGATTTGCCCATAAAATTAAGTTGTGAAGTGTTATGAGTATTGTGTTAATAAAGGATGGAATGTATTTTTTGCATTGTGATAAGTGTGGTGATAAGTCCAAGGAATTCCCAAGCCCTTAGTAGAGGTCGTGGAAGACCAATTTTTTGATTGGTTGCAGAAGCATATAAGACTATCATAGTTGGATAGTAGAAGTATTGAGTACTGTTCTTGGTTAGAAGAACTAAAGTTTTTAGGGAAATGGGATTTAATGTTGGGTGGAATACTCCAAGAGTGGTTTAAACATTGGGAACTCAAGGTATCATGGGTTTGGTAGGAGGAAAGAATCCTATTTGCAAAGAATAGGACAGTCATAATGACAGAGGCATTGTTGAAGCCTTAGTAAGTGAATAATGAGTGTTTGATAGGACTAGAGGGAGTGAGAGGTCCTAAGAGGAGTTTGTGGGGAGAAAGAGGGATGAAATTGTTTTCATAGATAAAATATGAAGATGAATATATAGTTAAGGTACTTCAGAATAGTGAGTCTTATGAATACAATAAGAGTTTGAAGAATGTGACCAACATTGAGTTGTGATCAAATTTTTTTGTTTGAAGTGTGGAAGTTTAGAGATTTGGGAAATTTGGCCTTTGTGTGGCTCTGAAAATTAATAGGTCTTAGAAGTGTGAGGAGTGTTTGAACAGTTTTAAGGATCCTTTAATTGATCTAAGTTGGCAAGTTGGAAGAGTGACTTTGATGGAGACCAATCATGTGAGAAGTTGTATCTCACTGAAAGATTGAAGAATTTGTCCTTGATGAGTGGACATGTGTTTGGGTCCATTATGCTCTACATCAAGGGGTAGGTTTGAGTTGGGATGGGGCACTCCATCTAGCTGTAATACTTTGTTTTTTGGGTGTTTATTTGATGTCTGTTGGAAAAGATCATTAAAAGGTCATGCTAATTGTGTTAATTTTTTTATGTAGAGTAGAATATGGGTTGAAACTAATTTGGCAGGGGTTGTGCTTCTTGGGAATTGGGTGTATGGGTAAAATGGATAGTCTACAATGGAAATAATATACCTCCACTATAGTCTCTCCTCTTGCCATAGAATAGTAGGGGCTTAATGGATAATAATCCATGTATGAGTATCCTTTTGCATTCTAACAAGCACTCTGAATAGACAAGGAATGTGGGCCAATCCATATAGGTTGGGAGTTAAGAGTCAAGGTATTTATGGTATATCATAACAAAATTATATATTTCAAGCCCTATAATTAGATATTGCATGTGGATGTGAAGGCTCTTACCATAGACACCCAAAACACTCTTTTAAGATTTCACAGCCAACATCCCATAGATTTCAAACAAAAAGATAATTCATGAACCATCTCATCATTTTTAATCGCTTAATAGAATCATGGATATGTATAAGAGCATGACTTGCAAAAATCAAGACATAATAAGACCGACTAGACTCAACAAGTAAGAAACCATATTGTTCATGTGTTTGTGTTTTTGTAGTAGTTTGGACATTAATTTTTTGACATTTTTCATATGCTATCAAATGAAGTATAGGGTACCTCGTGTAAGAATGATCCATCTGGTTTCAAGTGTTCCCTTCCTTGTCTCAAATAACATGACTATGTTGACAAAATCTTGTGCTATGGGACTCCATTTATAGATGAGACAATGTGATCAATTTGTCTGAGGACCTGCTGATAAGTTTAACTATTTTGACTTAGTTTTGCTGAAGCTTAGAATTATTGTATGACGTTGTTCAATGCCTTTTTTGAAATGAAAAGAATTTGAATTGATATACAAATGAGATTTATTGCATAATTTTTTTAGTTTTTCAAATTTTTGGTTGTCTGGTGATAATTTTTTTAGGACTTTTTGCAAATGTTTTTGGTCCACCATAGGGTTCATATGTTTGGAGTCGAGGTATGTGTGGTGTATCACATAAGTGAAGGCCATTATCATAGAAACACTAAACATGGTCACCCTAGATGAATGTTTTATGTTTTTTTGATGTTTTTGAACTTTTTGAAGGTATTTTCCAATTTTTGAGATTTTTAAGGACATTTTTCAATTTTTGAAGATTTTTTCTGAAATTTTTCAATTTTAATGTTTTTTTCAAGACATTTTTGTTGTGTTTTTGGTATTTTATCAGTGCTTGATGGATCATGACATAAGGGTGCCCCCAGTCAGAATGAAATGGGAAATTTATTACATATGTCCATGGTGGACTGACTTTGTATTGAATATGGAACTATGGGACACAGACAATTGACAAACTTCAAGCTATGGTAGATTTTATTGCAGGTTATGAGGTGAAATGACAAGTGAAAGTAGATTGGAATTATGATAGATGGTAGATAAATGATCCCTACATATGGCACCAGATTGCCTAGTTTTCACCATGATACTTGCCCAAGGCGCCACCAAAGTGGTTTTCACCATAGATCAAATTTATTTCTCTTGTATTCCTATTTTTATGTCATGAAGATGCCTGATTGCCAGGTTTTGGCCAAAGTAACCATTTTTTTACTTTTTAATTTTTTTTTTGTTTTGATTTTTTCTTTTTTGCCTTGCGTATACTCTGATAGTTATGAATAGTACTTTCATAGATGTAAACTGTTGATGGGGTCTGATAGAGGTTGGCCCTCTGATATAGATATATGATATACTCTAGACCCATAGACAATTGTAATGATATAAGGATCAAAACAATTTGGTTCAAAAATTCCAATTTTTTCTCTTTCTGTCTAATTTTTTTGATTTTCCATTAGGACTAGGTCACCAACTTCAAAATCTCTAGGGATGAAATTTTTAATGTAGCTTCTCCTTAGACATTGTTGATATGATTGCAAATATGTTTGTAACACCCTGCTAGGGAGCCCATGAGAAATTGATGTAACTTTACACTAAGTTGATGTAATAATTTTTTAAAAAATTTTAAACATACATTAACAATACAAATGTAGAAAACATGCCATAAAAACAACTTACAAGAACACCAATGATGGAGAGAAGAGTGGGAACAATATTTTTGAATGTTGCAGGTGGGAAATCTCCTCCTGGAGTATGATCACATGGAGCTGTTGGTGAAGTATAGGAGATCATCAGATCTTAAGAAGGTCCTAACAAACCTTCAGAGGTGTTCAAGGACCCCTTAGAGCATGTTTTTCCTAGGGGTGGGTCTGGTCCTCATAGCCTCCAAATGGGGGACCTACCGAATACAGCAAAACCTAACTCCTAGTCTTCTCTTTTTGGAAAATGACCTACAGTTAATTCATCCTTCCCCCAAGTTTGTAATGTTTTAGATCCAGCGGTGGAAAATTTTTCTATTGCTATACCAGACATGGTCATTGATCATAACATTAAAACTATGGCATCTTCTCTGATCGGTAAATTCCTAGGCCATAAACCCAACATTGTTGTTATGAGGGATTTTACCAAATGGAAATGGTTGTTGAAGGTTCAGATGGATATTTTGGCCACACACAAGGGCTTTCTGACCTTTTCCTTCTCTTGTCATGAAGATATGTAAAACATTCTTTGTGTGGGTCCTTGGTTAGTCAATAGCCACACACAAGGGCTTTCTGACCTTTTCCTTCTCCTGTCATGAAGATATGTAAAACATTATTTGTGCGGGTCCTTGGTTAGTCAGTATATTAAATTTAGTATCACAAAAGTGGGTTCCTAATATGGATTTGATTGAATCCTCTTTCTTTGTACAAGTGTCGGTCTGGATCTATTTCTGAGGTCTTCCTCTGGAATATTGGATTGAAGATTCAACCTCCGGTATAGCAAGTTCCTTTGGTGAACTCTTGTCTATTGATCCTATAACTGCAGATAGGAGACGCCTGACATATGATATAACTTGTGTTGGAGTGGAACAAGGAAAGGATATGCTGAATTTTGTGGATATCATCTCGAAGCTTGGAAAATGGACTCAATAAGTTGTGTATGAAAGTATTCCCTTTGCTTGTTTCTTCTCTAAGAAAGTGGGTCATCAGGCAAAAATTTTTCCCTCAAAGCCTCCTAAGGAATAGAATGGGAAAGGTGTGAGCAAGCCCACAAGAACTACTTCTAGGTGAATATGGAAAGTTAAGAATCCAGGGGAAGGATCAAAGAGGGATTAAACTCTTAAGAGTAAAACCATTTATAAGGACATTGAGAATGAAATAAAAAATCCAGAGATCATTCTGGATTCATTACTGGGATCTGAGAATGATAGGGCCTTGTAGACTAAAGTGGTTGAGCTACTGGCAACTGAGAAATTGCAGGTGAGAAAGAATCTATATGATGAGGAATTTCTTTTGAATAATATTATCTCAGATGAGGTGTGTCCCTCTTCTCCTCCTGAAGGCATGGTTTAGGAGTTGGAAGAAGGATAATTTAATGAGAAACTCTTTAGGCTGGACCACTCTTCCTTTTCTAAGGGAGAGGAAGATGAGGATAATCTTGGGGTTTAAGTTTTTGAAGATGCTCAAAACTGTAATATTCTAAACTACTCTCCCTCCTTTTCTTTTTTCAATAGAAATGTTGAGGTGGTCAATTCATCCCTTCCTTTGGAATCCTCTCCCCATGAGTTGGTCAAAATTGAGAAGAAGGATAATGTTATCTCTTATGTGGTTGATATGGGTGGTCTTCCTACTCAAGAAGATGAAATCCCTTTCCTCTTAGTAACAGATAAGAAGAAAAAAAAAAAAAGGATCAAATAAAAATATCCCACATTCTTCAACTAGTACTAGAAACAAATCCAGAGTGGATGTGGGTGCTCGAATTAATACTCCAGGAAGAAAATAGGCAAGAAAAATTAGGGAACAAGAAGAAAATAAGAATATTGTGGATGGAACTCAGCTTACCATCCAGGAAGCCTTCTTAATGAAGAATAAATGAAATTTATCTCTTGGAATATTCAAGGACTGAACAGTTCTCACAAGCAAGATGTTCTTAGAAATTTTTCTAGAGACCATAAGCCTAATAGTATCCTCATTCAAGAAATGAAGATGAGTAAAGACAAAGTGGAAGGTATCAAAATTTTCAAGAATAAAGGCAGTTTTGGTAGTAGCTCTGAGGGGGCCTCGAGAGGTTTTGTTATTTTTTGGAACCAAGATTTCATTGTGGGTAGTCTTGTCGTTTAGGAGAATAACTTAGTCATTGTTAGATTTAGACATATAAGGGATGACACCTCCTAGTTCATGGCTAATATCTATACCCCTAACTCCTAAGGTGGGTAGAAATAAGTTTTGGAATAGACTGGCTAAGATTAGAAATGACTATAGTCTAGAGAGTTAGATTATTATGGGGGATTTTGAGACCCTTCTCGCAGAAAATGAAAAATTTGGGGGCAACCTCCCCATTTGGACAACAAAACAAACCTTATGAACTTTTTTAATTATCAAGCTCTTCATGATTCTGACCTCCAGGGAGCTTCCTTCACTTGGTCCAACAGAAGGAGTAGAAAATATTTGATTCAAGTTAGGCTAGATAGAGCTCTTATCTCCAATGAATGGTTCTCCCATTACCACTGTAATCTCTCTGCCTTGTGTCAGATTGGTTATGATCACTCCCAAATTTCCTTTAATGTTGATCCCTTTCGAGGGAAACATAATTTTCCTTTCACATTTGAGAAAATGTGGACTCTTCACCCCAATCTAGAATCTTGCATCGCTAATTGGTGGAAATTAGATGTGAAAGACTCTGCCATGTTTAGAGTGGAAAAAAAACTAAGAAATATCAAGGACAATATCAGAACCTAGAATAAGGAGTTTTTTGGGGATATTTTCCTTATCAAGAGTGATGTTCAGTTGGATCTTAAAGAGATTTAAGAAAGGATCCAAAAAGAGGGGTAGTCCAATATTTCCATTGATGAGGAAAATGAGGCTCTAGTTATATACCACAAATTCATCAATATGGAAGAGGAATTTTGGAGGCAACGTTCTAGATCTCTCTGGATTTCTACGGGTTACAAGAATTCAAACTACTTCCATTTGACTACTCTTAAGCAAAAAGATGCTAATAAGATATCTAACCTGGTCTCCAAAAATATTGTTCTTGAGAAGGAGGAATATATTAGGAATAAATATAGGAGTTTCTTTTCTAAGCTCCTTACTGTAGACCAAAACCTCAAGACCCAAGACCATGAGAAACTTTTGAGGTGTATTCCCCAGGCGGTAAAGGAGGAGCATAATTATTTCATGACAACTATTCCCTCAATGAAATAAATCTAGAATGTTTTCTTTTCCTTTGAAGACAATAAATCCCCTGGCCTTAATGGCTTTCCTATGTTCTTTTTCCATTATTTTTGGCATATTGTGGAAAAGGACGTTGTCTATGTTGTGCAAGATTCTTTCGAGCTAGAAATATCCTGAAGGAAATTAATGGTACTTTTCTTGTCCTTATCCCAAAGGTGGAAGGTGCTAATTATTTTGAGTCTTTCAGACCCATTAGTCTTTGTAATTCTTTCTATAAGATTATCTCTAAAGTTCTTACCTTTAGAATCTTGTCCCTTCTTCCCAAAATTATCTCGGCTCGGCAGATTGGATTTGTTCTGGGATGCCAAATTTTGAATTCTTCCCTGTCTGTCCATGAGAATATTCATTCCCTTTCTTCCTCGAGGAAACATGGATTCTTTATGAATTTTGATCTCTCTAAGGCCTATGATAGAGTGGAGTGGAATGTTTTGGATAAATTTCTTGTTGCATTTGGTTTTAATTCTAAAGTTAGTCAACTTATCATGCAATTAGTTTCTTCTTCCACCTTTTCAGTGCTTGTTAATGGATCTCCCTCCTCTTTCTTTAAATCTTCCAAGGGATTGAGATAGGGGGACCCTCTCTCACCCATTATTTTTGTAAGCATGACTGACTGCCTCAAAAGAAGTGGTCAATAAATTGATGGAGGAAGGACAACTGAAAGGTCTCAATCCTTTTTCCTCTAATTTGGTTGCTCCCATGAACATTTTGTGGATGATCCATTTTTTATGGGTATGTCTACTATCAAATAAGAAAGAGTGTTGAAAGATACTCTAAATTGTTATGGGGAGGCTTCACGTTAGCTCATCAACTGGGGTAAAAGTTCCCTAAATTTTTTCAACACTCCAGAAGATAGGAAAAGAAGAATTGGAAAAATTCTGGGATGCTAGATAAATATCCTTCCTCCCACCTATATTGGCCTCCCTCTTTGTCTTAAACCTCCTGATTCCTTTTGGAATTCTCTGGTGGAAAAATTCCATAAAAAAACTTGCATGATGGAAAGGAGATCTCCTCTCTTTGGTAGGAAAACTGTAGCTCTTAAAATCTTCCTTGCAAATGAATCCTATTTATGCAATGAGTTTATTTAATATTCCTTCTAAATTTTCTGAGGTTGTTGAAAGAATCCATAGAAATTTCCTTTGGTCTAGGGTGGAAGATAAGAAGAAACTTTCTTTAGTGGCTTGGGATACAGTTTGTAGACCTAGAAAGATGGGAGGTTTGGATTTAAGAAGAATTAAAATGATGAACAATGTCTTTATGTCTAAACAAATATGGATAATGTTCAAAACTAATAGTGAATGGAGGATGATTTTGCATCAGAAATATTTGCACTATACCCCCTCTCTCCAAAAGTTTAAGGAGATTTTTTATCCCTCTGTTGGATCTCATATATAGAATAATGTAATCCATTTTTTGTTCAAGCCCTTACCTGGAAGGTGGGCAATGGTAGATCCATTAGATTCTGGGGGGGTGATTGGTTTATTTTCCTCTCCTTTAAATCATATACCCTCTTTCTCTCCTTTCATGGCTCTTTGCAAGGAAATTTTTTGTACTATGGTAGAAAATTAGTGGCACAAAGGTTCTTGGGTAAACTTGAGAGAAATCAACCAGATGCTTATTCCTGTTCAGAGTGATCTCTATGTTGTGATTGTTTTGGAAGATAGTATGGGTGATCTCATTTGGAAAAACACTCCTTCAATAAGTTTCACTATTTCCTTAGCTATCAATTTTTTGTCCCTTCAAGAGGACTCCCCCCTACTGGGCCAAGGCCTGGTTCAAAGATATGATTCCCAAGGTGAATATTTTTTCTCATGTGCTCTCCAAAATAAGATCCTGACTATTTATAATCTTTGTCACAGGTGATTTTTACTAACAAATAGGTGGTGTCTTTGTATGAGAGATCTAGAATTGCTCGATCACATATTCATTCACTGTTCTTTTTTTGTCTCTATATGGTCAAAGATCTTATCTTCTCTAAATATTTGCTAGACTTTCCCCAACACTCTCCAAGAGATTTTTGTGGAATGGAATTGTCCCTTCAGAGGGAAAACCCTCAAGATCTTGTGGAATTTTATTCTCCCTCACTTTCTATGGAGAATTTGGAAGGAGAGAAATAATCATATATTCCATGATCTTCTTCTCTCTCCTGAGGTGGTGGGCTTCAAAATAGTTAGGGCTATTTATGAAAATGTGAATATTTCTCATGACCTTCCTTATTTGTTGTCTATATCTGAAGTGGAGATTTGCGACTTGTGGAAATTGAAAACTAAGGGGGAAAATCTGAATCCAAAATGTGCTAGAGAAGAGGCAATTTCCTCCTACTAGTTAACTAAAGATCAACTTTGATGAGGCTTCTAAAAGAAATCTAGGGAAGGCTGGTTGCAGTGGTGTCATAAGAGATGAAGGAGGTAATATGTTGGTTGATATTGATACTCATATTGGTATCCAATCCAACCATGTGATAGATTAAGCATACCAAGCTATCAAGTTGGCCAAGGACATGAATTTCACCAATTTTTGGATTGAGGGTGATTTGAGAAATATTATTAATTGCTTGAAAGGCATCAACACCCCAAATTGGACTATTCATAATATCATAATTAAGACTAAAGATATCATTAAGGATTTTAATAATCATCACATCTCACATGGGTTTAGGTAAGTTAATGCGGTTATGGATGAGTTTCATAGCATGGTCTTGAACTCATGTGAGATCATTAAATGGCAGAGTGAGAAGGATATCTCGCACGAGATCAAAATGCTGCTAATATTTGATCATACCAATGGAGCTTTTGAAAATAATTTTAATGATGGAAATCGACATGAGGAAGATTAATAATCATTTGATTATTTATTTCATGTGTACTTTTAACACCTTGAGAAATATTGGGTTGTTGGCTAGGCACACTTTTTGGTTTTTATTTTCTATAATTGCGGTCCTTTATTGGAAGCTAGCGTATTACTCTCACTCTGCTTCTAAGTTTAAGATCAATAATCCTTTGTTTGGTGTCTCTAATTTTGAGACAAGAGGAAATAGAAAGAGGATGGAGCCATCCTCTTGAGATAACTGAAAGAGAAATGAGAAAGTTTGGAATATGCTCAAGAACTTAAAGACTTGGAGGAAACGGTAAAATGAAGCTTGTCACTATTTCGCAAAGGGACATATCAAGAGGTTGTAAAATAATGTGTATCACTCTTTCGCAAATGAGTATATTAAAGGGGTTGTGAAATAAAGCTCATTTCTATTTCCTGAAGGATGGTTTAGGAATGTTGCAAAATAGTGAAATACTTATTTCTCCTCGAGTAAAGTACAGTATTCCTAGCTGGTGAGGTGGCGGCTCATTAAGTGAAGCAACTTTGCTTGTGCAAGTGTTTTAAAGGGTCTAACTGAGAGAATCCACATTTTTTTTGATACATCAAGATCCTAATGCTCCTGATAGCATCAAGAAAACTAAGAAAATTATGGATTCCTTTTTTGAGGAAGTTGATTATATTACACATGAGGAAGGTAGGATCAAGGAGAAATTGTCAACTTTTAACACTATTGGGCATTGGAAAATTCTTGAATTTGTAGATAAGGGAGGAAGTGTTAAAATCTTAGAGGAATGGAAGATTGAATATCAAAGCATGGTTCCCCAGATTATTGAGAATCTTAAAGAAGACATGAATTTCTCTATAGATAAATTTAATATTTTCCTCGATAGAGTTGTCATCCTTGATGACAGGTTTTCAAAGTTAATTAATGAGGTTCAAATTATTTGTAGGAAAATATGGAGGGATAATCTCCTTAGATTTCCATACATCCTAAATTTACAATGGCCTCCACTGGTACAAATTTTAGAATGGGTTAAAGAATATTTGGGATTTACAACAAGATCATATGATTAACATATATATATTGAAAGACTATTCTACATGTAGTTTTCTTTTATATTTTGTTTGTTTTATGTGGTTATGTTTGTAAGTTTCTGTTTGCTTTTGGTCGATTAGGTTTCTTGTTAGGTGAAGCATCACAAAATGTAAACGGTTGGAAGCTTCTCGCTTCCCCTAATTTTGGAGGGGAAACCACAACTGTCTAGGATACATCTAGATTTGAATGAAAGCAAACTTTATGGATTGTACTTACTTTTTTTTCATATCAATAAAATATACCTTGTTTTCTTGTCCAATTAGGATACCATCTATTTTCTAAATTTAGTCTCTCTATTATAATCAATTTGAAGATTGATTGCCACCTTTAAAATTTGCGTGATTCGATTTCAATTCTATAATATTGATTTAAGAAGTAGAAAGCAATTACAAATTGTTGTCTGGTTGCTTCCTATCTGATTGGTTCCTTTGTGAGGATTAAATACAATTAGACTAAAATATCATGAGTTCAATTTATTCGCATTAATAGGATTGGGTGATTTGTGATGTTCAGCCTTTGGAGTGTTGTCTATCAGAGAACTACGTGAGGGATTAAACAAAATTGACTTTGTGTCCAAAATGGATAAGGGACTGGTCTATGCCTATTGAAAGGAGTAAGTAATGTCCAAAATTGATAAGTATTCTTACTTTATCCTTGTTTAGTAAAGGTATATTGGAGGAACAACCAAATAGGGTTAATTCAATAGGTAATAAGGAGTTCTTTCTCTTACATTCTAAGTAGTGCCACTTCAAAATTAAAGATTCTCAAAGGAATGTGGATTGAAATCAGATATAAAAAGATTTGATTTAGGAAAAGATTAGAGAAGGGGTTTACTCACCTAGGCTCTACAAAGCCTAAAGAGTAGAGGATTACAACTATATCTTGTTTTAATTCTCTCAGTTGGCCAAGTTAGTTAGAAAGTACAAAGATAAAGCCTGGCATCCTTTTAGTGCTTTCTAATCTATTGATTTGGGAACCAACAATCTCTAGCATGCTTCATATATTTAACCTCATCCCATTTCATTAAGTAGTTAGTGCAAACTAGAATATATGATTCACCATTTTAAGTTGGTTCAATAGGTCCTATAAAGTTCATATTGTATTGATAAAAAGGGGTAGCAACCACTTGATGATGCAAGGTAATTTCATCATATCTTGTTGGTCTCCCCATCATCTAACATATATCGCATATCATTATGTACTTCATAGTATCTTTGTAAAGAGTATGCCAATAATATGATGTGTTATAACCTCTATTGTTGTCCTTTTAGAAAAAAACATGACCACCACAGGGTTCATCATGACAAGCATGGAGAATATCATATGTTTCATCCTCTCTAATGCATCTCCTCATCACGTGCTCTAGTCCTATATGGAATAAACACTTGAAGATCCATGTGAATGGAAAGCTCCTTTCAATTAGCATCCTTTTTTCCTTGGGTAAAAAGTGTAAAGGGACCTTGCCCACTACTAAATAGCTTTCAATGTTTGCATAGCATGGTGTGTTGATGTTGATGGAAAATAGGTGTTCATTTAGAAAGGATTCATCAATTGCAGGTTCAATTATATCACTTGTTAACTATAGTCTCCTTCTACATCGTCATCCATAAAAACACCACTCATGCTCACCCTTTGGTCACATGATCACGTGGAACACATCCGCAACACCAAGATCCCTAACATTGGTTGATACATGTCATCCCGGTGGAGTTTCTAGCTGCTCCACGGAGCATGCACCCTCTCAAAGTTCCACAATCCTGCCACGTTTCCTCCTAGACACCCATGCTCTAATTGGGCATACCAATACATACTTTGAGGAATATTCTTTCCTGTGAGAAATTCTATGATTAAGAACATTCTAGGAAGTTGTTCCCTCCATGGCATTCAAATTTTCTCATGCAATCATGTCGTCTCTAATCAAGCTACCATAGTTTTTCTTCCTATCCTAGTTGGTAGGCATGTTGTGATTAAGCAATCAGAAGAATACATTTGCATGCAGCACAAGGAATTGAGTGATCCATAACAGATTTTTGGGCTTGTCGATCAATTGTAACAAAATTATAATCATTTTGTGATCATGTCGATCAAGGGTTGTTCTATAAAACCCCAGAGGCTTGCAAAAGAAAAGAGGTTGGAAACATTGGACTCTGTTCAATATGAAAGGAAATAGATTGTATTATTTGTAGAGGTTTTACTTTTCTGTGAACAAGACCCTATGACCTATTGACCAAGGGCACATACTGTAACATTGATTTTCATGGGCAGTCTCTCTTCCCTTGGCATGTTTTCTCTTAATAAATCATGGGGAATGTGCATTAGGTACCTTTTCATTTTTATTAATCACTGTTTCATGTGTTGAACTCTCATAGGTTTGATCTAGTTGATTTATGTTTTCTGCAGCCTGCTCCTCAGGAAGAAGGTGTTTAGGAAATGAGGTATTTTCTTTCAACACTTATAAAAAATATTTATGTTTTTTGATAAATAGGATCTTATACCATGTCCCTTGCTAAGGAGAGTTTCACTTTCTTTAGGAGTGATGTGCCTTAATTTAGATCCTTATAGATACTTCCCACAATCGGATATGAATGTGTGATCCCTGTGTCCAACGACTTTGGCTTCTTTTTCTTCTACCAACAATGAAGGAAATACGATGCACCATGTCATGAGTGAATGAAGGAATAAAAATATGACCATAACAGTCAAACCCCCTATAAATACCATCAAGAAAATTCTTAGCCCATCAAAAAAGCTTTGATTCGGCGTTTTGCCTCCCCTTAGCTTAGGTGGTTTGATAAAGGTTATTCCCTTCCTTTCCCAAGCACCAACCATGAAGAGCCTACTTCCAAAATTGTGAAGGTTGTATTTCATGGTGCACCCCATCTCATTCCTACAACACTTCTAGAATCATCATCATTTAGGTAGGAGCCTAGCCAAGGGATCAATAATTGTTCTGGCATGCCCGGTGGGACAAAGCTAAATGTAGCCACCAAAGTCAGTGCATGCTTAGGATTTTTTCAGCTTGAATGCAACAAGAAAGTGCATAAAAAAAGCATCTATTAGGGTATGGACACAAGTTAATACAATTATGATGACTGGGTTTCTCCTAAAACTTATCACACACATTCAGTTCATAGTGCATGAGAGATGTTGCTCAATTTTAGGCATGAGTTGAGAATCATTAAGGTAGAAAAATAGTAGAGGTTCCTCTGGTATTCCTTAGAAATGTTTGAGGCCTCTTTCAAGGAACTATATCTAGTGGAAGAGTCTATCATGGATAGCCAGTTCACACATGAAGAGGTTCTAGAAGTTTCATGTCTGATGGGAGATGATCCTAATTGGAGTGATTATCTACAGTTCTCTTTCCAATCCCTGATGTCGAATACTATTTCATTGTTCAAGGGTGGACCATTGGTTTGCAACTCAAAGTAGAAAAATTAACAAAGTCAGTAAGACCCACAAATGACACAAGAAGCCAAGACCCACAAATAAGATAGCCTTCCCCTTCTATATATGAAGGCTGATGATCCTAGTCTTCTCTTTTTTGAGCTTCCCTATTTCGTCGAAGACTAAGAGTTCCCCACTCCACAAGTTTTAGAGGTTTTGGAGATTACTTCATAAAAGGTGTCACTGTGGGAACCTTTCCCTAGCCCTTCTGACAAGAAAGGAGAAGTAGAGGGCAACAAAATTTGGTTCTCAGATGAGCTATAATCCTTCTATGCATCACTTGATGAATGCACTATGACCGTTTGAGTGGAGTCATCCCCTGCATCTCAGACAACATAGCCACTAGTTTCCAAGCCCCATGAGCATGTCGACATGACCCTTGCCACAACTCCTTTGAAAAAGGTTTGCAGATTCCCAATCAGGTATTATTCAAAAATTTCTACATGTCATTCTATCTAGGTCATGGTCACGTCAAAGCATGAGGAGAGTCCTTTCAAAGATCTTGAGATATCATCTCCTATGATGTCCTAGGAAGTACCCAAAATGAGTTTTAATGTTGTCACCTTTGACATATCACATCCAAGAAGGGTAATACCCATGTTACCTTTCTTTTGCCAAAATACTCCAGAGCCATTAATTTCAAACAAAAAGCTAGCTCACAAGGGTAGATATTTCCCAAGTCTAGCAAATGGCTTCTTGTAAAAAGCATAGCTGCTAAGTTCATGTAAATAGTTAGGTTAGGCTAGTTTCTTTTATTTAATTTCAATAGTGCTACTATTTAGGGTGACACATTTGTGGTGTCCCATGTATAGTTGTGTGTCCCCTTGTTATTCTGCAGTGGATCTTTCATGATTATCGTTGTCGCGTGTCAAGTTTTTTTTTAACGATGATTTCAGTTTATGCTACACTAACCCCTTTTGTTTGTTAAGAGAAAGTGTGCCAATGCAATAGGTTTCCCCCTTTCTCGCGTACATTCTCAAAAAAGGTATTTTCTGCCCTACTATTATTTTGTGTACGGTGGTAAGACCCCTTGTTATGATATTTCAATTCTTTGAAGAAAGCAGTAAAGATTAGTTTTAAAGATTTAAAGAAATGAATACTTCAAAGCGGTAAATGAAAGGAAAATCATATGTAGACACTAAAATAAAATGAAAAAAAACTTTATATATTATATTTAGCTTCAGTATCTATGTACATTTCAAAATTTGAAAAAACTTACGAGATTTTCCTTGTTAGTTACATTTTATACATCATAAAATTTATTTTCTTTAAAAGAAAAATATTTCTTCTTGGCACGAGTCATGCATCTCTAGAGCTAGGTCCATCTTTCCTTGAGTCATTTCCTCCCTCCTTTGAGTGTTCTTCTAAGTTGGAAGACTCCCTTTCACTTGACTTAGTAGGTCAATCTCAAGCTTGCTCAAACATAATCCTCAGGTAGAAGTCTTCTAATGCCTCCTTAACCATTTCCACATCTAGTTACAGATATTTCTTCATAAATTTGACCCCATGCCACACGTAAAAATAGTGAATATTGAGGGATCAGAAGCAAAAATTCATAACAAAAGGAACAAACAACACCTTCTCTCTCATCTCTAGGAAAATCTTCAAGTCAGTTGCAAGTGGCAACCTGCCACCATCACAAACTATGACAAGCACATCCTCAAGTCCTTCACAAAGAATTATGCCAAATATACCCACTATGAGGAAGATAATCAAGTCCCTAGACTCTCCTTGGTCTAGCAGAGATCCCGCAAACCTAAACAAAATATTTGGGTTAAGAGGATAACAGTCCTCATTATATAGAAAGTCTTAACCCAACACCCATTTCAGGGTAGTAAGGGCTAGTTTATCATCTGTCCTAACCAATGTAGCCAACCTATCATCATCTATGTGTCATAGGAAAGAATCCTTGGGAAATGGGAAGGTCAATCTTACGGGTGTATCCATAGCTCTTAGCCACACTAGCTAATTATTCACCCTAGGCTCTCAAGGTCAACTAAATGCTTATGCCACCTTTCAAATATGTTGCCCTTTTATAGATCAGTTAACCACCTCTGCAAGCATTTTGCATTTATTCCACAATAGAGAGAATGTCATATCAACTTACAAAAGTACCACGCCTATTTTCCAAGGGTTGCCATTAGTCTATTTCTATAACTCTGAGCTCATTTTTGGCTGTTGATAGTCCCGTCAGAGGAGATTCGTACTCCTTGAATGCTGAAAAAAGGTAATTGCATTTACTCTCGATTTAAAATGAAAGATTGTTTTTCTATCCTTGTGTACTAACATGTTTTTCACAACATCTAGCATTAATATTCATCATTTCAGGAAATTAGTGATATCTAGCTAGATTTTGCACGCTTCTTATTTTAATACCTATACTAATGATGCTAAGATGTCCTTTTGTCCGCTAGGTAAAAAATCAAAGAATGTTCTCCTACCACCTTAGCAACCAACTTGGAAGGATGACATCATAATCATCCATGCATACTAAATTCAAAGAGGCAAAAAGTGGAAATAAAAGAAGAAAAAAATGAAAAGAAATGAAAATGTTAGGTCAAGTTAACAACTCTATTAGGGTTATGGATGCTCGATTGACAGTAGAGAAATGTTAATGATTGTCAAGGCAATAACCTCATCAGGGCTATAGATGCATGGCTGGCAGCAAGGCTCTATCTAGTTGGCTATGGAACTAATCTCACCTACATAGTCTAGCGGATAGGTGGAAGCCATTTCATCATCTAAGGAAGGATTAACTCGTTGAACACATAGTAAATCCATAGGTGATATAATTTCATTTTCTGACATGTTAATCTAATGCATGATTAATGTTGTCATCATCATGGGGTATCAAATATAGAGTTACATTATGAAGCCAAGATCAAATATAGTCACTTTCTTTCCATTCTTGGTGTACCCATTTCCTCTGTAGATGTTGGGTTTATTGATCAGGCTTGTTTTATATAGAAACATAATTATTTGAATTTCTTGTCTAAATTTTCTTGTGATTTTATCTTTATTCTCTCTTAGTGGCTCTCTCGCACCTGGTTTCGCACATTGATTCCTATGGTATGATCTATTCCTTGATTTTATATTTTGGATTTCTTTTTGAGAAAAAATTTGATCTTCGCTTTTGCATGCAATTTTTCCATCACCTCAGACACTCGCCTAAACAACTGTCAAAGATAATTGATCTGAGAAATATGAAATGAGTTGACTCCCAGTCCAATGGATAAGGCTCTGGTCTGTGCAACCAAGTTTCTAAGGTTCACTCCTGGTAGGCCAATATCTCCTGAAAGTTGCCAAAATATAGACTCCTACACCAACAACAATAAAAAAAACCATCTATGCTCACCCTTTGGTCACGTGATCACGTGGAGTGCATCCAAAAGGCTAAGGTCCCTGACGATGGTTGATATATGTCAGTCCGATGAATTTTCTAGCTGCTTCATGGAGGATGCACCCTCTCAAAGTTTTTCTAGTCTACTATGTGTCCTCTCGAACACCCACTCTCTAATAGGGTACATCGATACATAGTCGAGGAATATTCTTTCTTATGAGGAATTCCATGACAAGCCACATTCTAGGCAATTGTGCCCTCCACGCTATTTAGATTGGCCCATGCAATCATGACATCTCTGATCAAGCCACCATGATTTTTCTATCGATCCTAGCTGGAAGGCATGTTGTGATTAACCAATCATAAGAATGCATTCACCCACAACACAAGGAATATTATGATCAATGTTGGATTTTTGGGCTTGCCGTTCAATTATAACAAAATTGTAATCATTTTGTGATCATGTTGACTGAGGTTTATTCTATAAAACCTCAGAGGCTTGCAAAAGAAAAGAGGTTAGAAATATTGGACTATCTTCAATACGCCAGGAAATAGACTATATTTTATGTAGAGGTTTTACTTTTCTAAGAACAAGACCCTATGACCTATCGACCAAGGGTGCATACTGTAACATTGATTTTGTGGGGCATTCTCTCTCGCCTTGACATGTTTTCTCTTAATAAATCAAGGGGATTTTGCATTAGGTTCCTTTATCTTTTTATTAATCATTTTGTCATGTGTTTAACTCTCATAGGTTTGATCCAGTTGATTTATGTTTATGCAACCTGCTCCTTAGGAAGAAGGTGTTTAGGAAATGAGGTCTTTTCTTTAGACCCTTATAAGAACTATCTATGTTTGTTGATAAATAGGGTCTTATACCATGTCCCTTGTTGAGGAGACTTGCACTTTCTTTAGGAGTGATGTGCCTTAATTTGAATCCTTGCAAATGCTTCCCAAATGATTAGATATGAATGTGTGAGCCCTATGTCCAACGAATTTGGCTTCTTTTTCTCTTGCCAACAATGAAGGAAATGTGGTGCATCATGTTGAGAGAGAATGAATGCATAAAAATCTAACCAGAATGGTTGAAACCCCTATGAATACCATCTGACAAATTCTTAGCCTGTCCAACAAAGCTTTGATTCGGCATTTCACCTCCCCTTAGCTTACGTGGTTTGTTAAAGGTTATTCCCTTCATTTTTCCAAACACCAACCAAGAAGAGTTGGCTTCTAAAATCCCAGAGGTTGTGTTTTAGGGTGCACCCCATCCCATTCCTGCAACACTTCTAGACTTCCAATCATTTAGGAAGGAGCCTAGCCAAGGGATCAATATTAACCTAGATAAAAAATTTGCTAAACATTTTTTTTGCCTAGCTTGTCTATGATGGTTATATCAAATTCTTGTATTAGTCCTAAGTAACCATCTAGCAAGCCTTCCTAAGAAAATATGTTTGTTCATCAAATATTTAATTGTAACATGGTCAATATGGAAAAATACCTAATATATTGTGATGTAATATCTAAATTTGTTTAAAGCATAGATAAAAACTAAAATCTCTTTTTCTGTGATATTGTAGTTCAACTCTACTCCTTGCAAGTTTTTGTTGATGTCAGGATAGTCTTGAGATCAAGAAATGCCTTATAACTTTCTTGTGTCCATTGAAATTCTGCATCTTTTGTCAACAGTCTATACAATGGTCCTATTGTTGTGTTGAAGTTCTTGACAAGCCTCCTATAGTAACCAACATGACCCAAACAACTCCTAACATCTTTTTTCTTAGTAGGATCTACTTTAATACCCTATTTCTTAGGATCTACTTGAATACCATTTTTCTTAGAAACTCTTAACATCCTTTTGAATAACATGGAAAATATATGATCATCTCTATTATAGTAGGATCTACTTGAGTACCCTTAACAAAGATATAGTTGTCCGAGACTACTCCCTCTAGAATCATGATGAAGAATTTCCCACTATTATGAGAGGTTATTATCCTTGCAGCTTTGTAGAAATTTTCTCATATTGTTCATTGCTTCTTGAAAGGAGTCCCCATATGTGGTGAAGTTATCCATGTATATTTCCATGCAATTATGAGAGATGCCTGAGAAAATACTAATCACTACCCTCTAAAAAGTTGTTGGTGCATTGCATAGGCCAAATGGTAGGACATAATATGCATAAGTCCCCCATGGGAAAGTGAATGTGATATTCTCCTGATCCTTTAGAGCAATCTTAATCTGATTATAGCTATTGAAACCATCAAGAAATGAAAAGTATTTCTTTCCTGCTAGAGAATCTAAGACTTGGTTCATGAATGGTAATGGGAAGTGGTCTTTTTTAGTTGTTGAATTCGGCTCCTTATATTCTACACAAACTCTCCATTTCCCTCCTTTTTTAGGAACAATGACCAAGGGAGATACCCACTGACTGTCAGAGATAGTGTAGATGAAACCAGCATCCAATATTTTTTTTCAATTCTCCCTTGACTGTCTCCCTAACTGCTGGGTTTACTCTCCTTTAGGGTTGTTTGATTAGTCTGCTATCTTCCTTGATGTAGATCCTATGTGTACAAATTTTTGGATCTAGACACTTCATATCAACATAGTCCCAAGGAAATGCATCTTCAAGTGACTGCAATAGTGCAATTAAGGACTACTTCCAATCCAAGGTAAGCTTGTCATTGATGTTCAAATGCTTCCTTGGTGAGACCTTTACCTTCTTTGTTAATTCAATCATAGATGCTTTATTAATGCTTTACATCTTGATTTCATGTGGCAATAAGGTATGTAACAAGTGTGATGTTGCAAAGTATGCAGGTATAGAAAATATTGGTAATAATATTTGTAGTGGACATGATGAACATGCCAAGATTTTTTTTGTCATTTTTTCTATTTCATTTTCAGGTAGTAGGGATTGAGTCAACACTTGATCATCACCTTTTAATTGCATAAAGGGACTTCTATCAATCATCATAAGGATTGTCAAAGAGTTGAATACTTCTTCGTGTTCTTCTCTTGAGTATGGTCAAACAAGCTTATTTTATTCCTCATGTGTAGATCTCAAGGATATAAAACAAGCTTCTTAGTTCTATCTCCATTGGATATATTCATATCTCACGATCTACATACTATATAGGCATTTTTTATTTCTAACTAAGGTATCCCTAGGATGATAGGATGTCCCCCAAATGTGGATTTAGAAGACAATACCATAAATCAATAGGGTACTCCCACGAGTCCAAGGTGATAACAAGATCTTTTGCAATTCCATCTAAATTTATAGTAGAACTATCAATCAATTCAAAGATAGGAGGAGTTGGAAAGGTTGAGTTGTTGCATGATATCCTTAGTCATGACATTAATGGAAACACCCAAATAAATGAGGACATTTTTAATTATTATTTATTGATAGTTGCTCCTATCATTGGACTACCAAGATTAACATACTTGGGTACAACTACCTTTTCTATCATTATGTCTACTAGTTGATCCATTACATGGACTATTTATGGATCTTTCTTTTTCCTCCCTAAATTTTTGAAACAAGCATCCCTTATTTCTTCATTCAAAATAGGTACATTGTTAATTTATATTGGAATAAGGGTATCTTGCCACACATGCTTTTTTTGATCCATAAAATCAAAGGTGGGTTCTACTTTAGATTTAGTTATCTCCAACCTTTGTGAAATGGTGGCTCTAGATCAATATTCTAACTTGGTTCAGGGTTCATTGATGGATTTGTCTGCAAAGGGGGATCATTTGGAATTTTATTCTATCCTTCTTCCATAGGAATGTCTATAATGACAAGAAAAGAAGGTGATGAAAAGGTTATTCCTGAACACATGTGTATGTCACTTATGTCCACAACATGTGCAGGTTATTGAATAGAGTTAGTAGAATATACATGTTGTTGTTGCGGCTTATAATCTGGATTAGGTGTAGGCTGAGCTAGTAATTGAGTAGGCCTTTGTACATTAGCATTTGCATTTGTAAGAGACATTATGGTTGGCTGATTAGGTTGTGTTGGTGTTTGCAAGTAACCAGTGGACTGGTTTGGCCATTTTTTCCCTCCTCTCCATTGGGGTTGTGTCATGTCCCCTTTCTAGAGTGGACATTAGAGACGGAGGAGTTGGCTAGTCATTGGAGTCTCGTAGGCTAGTGGAGATGGATAGGGACTCATTCAGTGCATACAATGACCGGATTTTTGCTTTACAAGCAGTTTGGAGTAGTTCCTAGATTTTAGGGGATATCCCTACTTTTTAGGAGGATGTGGCAGTTTCAAGATGTGAGGTCCCACTGGACCATTCCATGGTTTCAGTTTCAGGATGACAAGGTGTGTTCCCTAGTTTCTAGGAGCATCCCTATATTTTAGGGATGTGACTACCAGTTGACCCATCTCGTTCAGCATCAGTCACAGACATGTGACATGGTGGTAAATATAGTGTTGCAGTGCAGTTCCTTGATTTTAGGAGGCAGTTCCTACTTTTTAGGAGGTGGTGTTAGCTTCCAAATTTGAGGTTCTATAAGGTCATCCCTTGGTTTCAATTTTAGGAGATTTGGGTGTGTTTCCTAGTTTCTAGGAGCATCCCTAGATTTTAGGGATGAGATTGCCAGTTATCCCAGGTTATCCGGCATCAGTCACAGGCAGGTAACGTATTCAGTCTCAGGATTTTGGGGTGTTTCGGGTGTTCTATGGCTATTTGGGATATATTTTAATATATTTAAATATTTTCCTAAGTTTGTGTTTAAATAAATTAAAATAAAGCTATTTATATAGCTAATTGGAGTAATAAGGGGTTTTTGGCTTCATCTGGTCAGGCAGGCCTATGTTTTATAGCTCGTTGGAAAGGTCTTGAATTAATATAACTTATTTTCATCATTCAGAGACCTTCTAGCACATTGAGTTATGTTATTTGAGGAAAGGGGTGTTTTTCCTATACATAAAAGCTTTTTAATTAAAAGATGTCATTTTATAATAGAGGGAAAAGCATATTTTCCCTTTAGGGTTCGATTGGCTTTGAGAGGGAGATAAAAGGAGATGTTGGCTCATTCTTTAATTATCTTTTACAACTTCAATTTTATTATTGGCAATTTTGCTCTGAGGAGTGATTTTGGAGAACTGGGATGCAAACCCCAAAGTCTTGCTATTGGGACACAAACCCCAATAGATGGTTTCAGCATTATTCTACAGTATTATTTTCAGAGTTGACATAGAGTGTTGAATTCAGCGTGGAAGTACTGTGGCAGTGGACGTTGGGAGTCCATTTTGGCATGTGACATATTCAGACTGTCTTGGCATGACTTCTGCAGCCGTACAACTACCTTTCAGCTATCACTTGGTTTATTATTCAGTTTACAACAACAAATTCTTCCTTTGGTGCGTGGTTGGTTATTTTAGTAGCTAGGCGTCATCATTCTTCATTGTAAACAACCTTTGCTAACATACTGAATGCATATCTTGCCTGGTACAATTTGCAGCCATACTAGTTGATTGAATATTATATTATTGCACACGGTTTCAGCTTATTTCTTATTTTTTGTTGTTGTTATTTACTGCTTTACTTATATCTTGAAAATTTACACTACAAAACAAGAAAGAAACAATCCTTCTGCAACTTCTGTCTAATTCTGAAAGACCATAAGAAAAACATAGGAAAACCTATTATTTTAAATTAAAATTTATGGAAGTTCAGTGAAAGGATCTTCTTGGGATCTTTCAGTGGTATCAGAGCCTACATCCTGCCAACCTATAAGGTTTGTGGGATTCTGTCATAGATGATTGCAGAAAAAGTTATAATAATTCACTCCAGCAACTGGGTAGTTGATAAAAAGTTTTGATAAATCATTCCAGCATTTGGGTATTTGATAAAAGGTTTTGATAATTAATATCAACAACTGGGTAGTTGTTGGCCTACACATTTATGCTCTTAGTTGATAGCTGGTAGGACAATAATGGCCAGATAGAAAAAACCATCAGATAGTTTGTCTGAAACTAAAAGACAAATTGATGCCTTGGGTAGACAAAGGGATCGTAGTCGAGATATTTAGAACAAACTTAGTGAACGATTGTCAGATTCGGCTACCATTGACAAGGTGGCTAGGTATATGGTTTCACTCTTGTACAGATCTTCTTGCAGGACACAGGATACGAGATAGGTTGACACAGTGAGGGAGGTCAGGAGAGACCTGCGGGATGATTTCGCAGCTACACATGGGCCTAGTACATCAATTCCTGAGATCAATGCCCCTCTAGTTGAGTTACCCCACACTTTTATTGTAGGGTCATTACCTATCTCAGTGGATGAGCACATGACAGTTACACCGGTCAACAAATGGATGGAGACTCAGCACTCAGTTGATGGTTTGGTGATACAGCAGGAGTTGACACCTACAGCTGATGTTTGTACTGTACCAGATTGTATTATAGAGATAGCCAGTGGCTCCAGTTTAGTTTGTCGGGAGGATAGTCCTATGGTCGATGTTGAGGGAGTTGTTGATAGTGGGAGTGTTGTAGTGTTGGAGGATATGACAGTGGACTCTAGATCACCAAAGGAGGAGGATACCACATTTGATGATTGCCTTGAGGTTTTGGAATCAGATAGTAGAGATTTAGATAGCGGCAATCCTGAGATTGGGTTAGTGTAGGAGATGCCAGTATTCTCTTATGTTGAGGATTTGAGCATAGAGTCTGCATGTGATGATACCAGTGTTGAGTTTGAGACAGTAGATATAGACTCATGCCAACATGCCTAGGATTCATTTTTTAGTAGGGATTTTGATAAATTTCAGTCTGAGTCACCTAAGGAGGTAGAGCCCTTGCTAGCATCTTGGTTTGCTTCAGATACTTCCTATGTGACTCTTGAGGATGACTCCACTAGTAGTGAGTCATGTCAGTATTAGACCTTGGGAGAGGACTCTGAGTTGTTGGTGAGTGTAGATGGGTCCTGGGATCTGGATGGTTTAGCGGTTACAGAGGATGGGGTAGTTGAGTGTGTTGAAAAGGTAGATTCTATAGCAACTTCCTCAGGTACAGAGGAGTTTGACAAAGACGTATCAGATGCTAGTACTCCATTTGAGGATGTGAGCTCAGTTGTCAGTTCACAGAGCTTAGTTAGCAGCACACTGGGGGATAGTGTTTCTGAGAGGAGTATGTTGGGTACCACTTCTATTCATAGTGTGGACAGTGTGCCAGGGGTGATGCATAGGAGACCTATTATTTAGAGTCATTATCTGTCTAGTCAGTTGAGAGTCAGCGAGCATGATATTGTTACTACATTTGAGCATTTTGTTGTTGGTTGTTCATAGATGGGGTGCTCATATGGATGATGAGCATGGTAGTTGTTACTTGTCTCTGACAGAGATTCATGCCTTACAAGAGGCTGTCGAAATTTTGAGACTAGATTATTTTCAGTTGATAGCCGACCGAGATCACCTAGTTGAGTGGGGAAGTACAGCATATGAGGCACTCTTAGATAGAGAGGATGAGGTGAGTGAGGTTACTCAAGAGCTCACGATGATTTTTGAGGTTTTAGAGAGCACTCAGTTGACTCTCCAGGAGTCACAGGTTTAGTTAGCAGATGTGACTGTGGAATTGGAACAACTTCAGTCTACACCAGCACCTGATCCAGTGCAGTTACATATTGTGGTCTCTAGTGATTTGATGATGTCCACAGTTGGGGTTGTTGGATGTGATGGAGTTGGGGATACATCCACCCTTGATTCTAGTGTTGGAGGTACATGTTCACTTCCATCAGATACTTGTGCAGTTGAGTTAGGCACTGCAGTAGAGGTTTGTGGTGTGCCTGACTTTAGGGTGGATATTTTGGTTGGGATGGATACTCCAATTGGTAGCATTGCGTCAGGTGATATAGTATAGGAAGTTATGGGTAGTGTAGTGGACCCGTCAACGTTCAGTATTTGTGTTCATGACACTACTCCTTTGAATGCTCAACAGGGAGACATGGTATCACCTGAGTTGGTTTTTAGTGATCGCATAGCTGGTGATGATAGGCAGTTGGCTACGTCACAATTACATGATGACCAGTTATGGGTCCAAGGGGAGAAAATGGATGCTACCACCTATAAATTCTACTACATAGAGTCATTCTTGGATCACCTTCTTGAGAGTTCAAAATTTTTGGAGGGATCTTACCGAGCTTTTGAGGGTGTTCTCATCTGGGGTACTAGTATAATTCAGCGTTTGGTGAGAGAGATTGTAGGTACCTTGACTACGATGCTCCCTCACAGAGATTTTGAGGTTGGGTTTGCTGAGAGGGTCACCAAGACCCTGCCCAACCAGTTGTGTATATTTCAATACTGGAGCCATATTTGGGTTTGCAACTGGTGGATGATGAGCCTCTGACAGAGATTAGAGCAGTTTATGGTCGTTACACAGTGAGGAGTGCTCATTATTTTTCCTTTGACCCACATGTTGATGAGTTGATGGCACATAGACGTGGGTTGGCTCCTATTCCTTATCATCCATTATTAGATGGGTTCTTGCCATCAAAAATTGATGGGAGTTTTGGCTGCAAGTCAATAGTAGGTGACTTGCAGAGTTATGGTGACTCCAAAGATTATATAGTGTGTGGATATCTGGGTCCTGGTACAACTTTGTTCAGGGGTATTCATCACTGTTGTGCAGATGGTCTACACACTCAGTACAAGTCAGTTAGGTGTGCAGGGGGAGTTCAGAGTGTATGTGATCTGATTCACCTTTACATCTTGGGTTTTGATGGTCCCGAGATCTATTTCTCTTGGGGTCAGAGCATAAACAGATTCAATACTAAAGTGTGGGTGAGTGGTTGTTATGGATTTTTTTCAGAGTCATCCCGTTTGTTTTTTGGGGGATGCTACAGGAGCCTGCACTTTGTGCGAGGGGAATGGCTACAATTTTCCATGGGATCCAGGTGGATTGTGATGTTTCTTGTTCTGGTGTTTTCTTGAGGACAAACAATCCCCGGGAAGGGATGATTGTCATGTCCCCTTTCTAGAGTGGACATTAGAGACGGAGGAGTTGGCCTATCACTGGAGTCTCGTAGGCTAGTGGAGATGGATAGGGACTCATTTAGTGCATATAGTGACCAGATTTTGGCTTTACAAGCAGTTTGGAGCAGTTCCTAGATTTTAGGGGATATCCCTACTTTTTAGGAAGATGTAGCAGTTTCCAGATGTGAGGTCCCACTGGACCATTCCATGGTTTCAGTTTTAGGATGACAGGGTGTGTTCCCTAGTTTCTAGGAGCATCCCTAGATTTTAGGGATGGGACTGCCAGTTGACCCATCTCATTCGGCATCAGCCACAGACAGGTGACATGGTGGTAAATATAGTGTTGCAGTGTAGTTCCTTGATTTTAGGAGGCAGTTCCTACTTTTCAGGAGGTGGTGTCAACTTCCAGATTTGAGGTTATATAAGGTCATCCCTTGGTTTCAGTTTCAGGAGATTTGCGTGTGTTTCCTAGTTTCTAGGAGCATCCCTAGATTTTAGGGATGAGACTACTAGTTATCACAGGTTGTCCGGCATCAGTCACAGCCAGGTAACATATTCAGTCTCAAGATTTTGGGGTGTTTTGGGTGTTCTATGGCTATTTGGGATATATTTTAATATATTTAAATATTTTCCAAAGTTTGCGTTTAAATAAATTAAAATAAAGCTATTTATATAGCTAATTGGAGTAATAAGGGGTTTTTGGCTTCATCTAGTCAGGCAGGCCTATGTGTTATAGCTCGTTGGAAAGGTCTTGAATTAAT
>MU225988.1:3138018-3148227 GCA_018584345.1 Thuja plicata
ACATATTCAGATTCATGTTTACAAAATGTATATATGCTTTTATCAACATTCAAATTAGATTAATATCTTTCAGCCAAGATACAGAGTGTTTGGCAATTTAGTTCCCCTTAAGGTCAGATGGACATCAGTTTTAGTATCAAGTAAAGGATTAAAGGATTGTTATTACTCAAACAGTATTCTACTAACATTGGCAAGTATTGATATTAAATTAGAATGGTAACCCAAACCATAGATTGTCTTCATAACTGGGAGAGGTATATTTTTTACTATACGTATTAATCCATTCTCCTAACATTAATTAACAATTTTTAAGCTATGATGTAATTGTTGTTATCTCGATATTGGCTAACCTATGGCAGTGATGATTCAGTGTATGATATACAGAAAAGATTAAACCTCGGGAGACACAAGTATTATTCTCGACAAAGCTAAGAGGATAATGCATTCATAAATTTTCTATCTAATGTATAACTATTAGATCTTGTTTTTCAAAGTAAGCAATTCTCGAGAGCACTCGGGACATGGGTATGCCCATAAAGATTTGTACAAATCTTGATTCATAATCGAGCCGAGGGTATGTCTACGGAAATATTATATTTATAAAAAATCTCGCTAATTGTCGAGTTATGGGTATGCCCACGTAAATTTTGTATAAGGACAAGACCTATGGTCCCAGGCTAGGCTGAAGGTTTTCTCTACCCCGCTCTTTCCTACCAGCACCTGCAGCGAGCAAAGTCACTATGTAAAACAATTATTTATATTAATAAAAAAATTCAAAACTTCGGCCTTTTATCGATTAAAAAAAAAAACAAGACTTAATAATAAATCCTTCAAGCTCTTTAAAGTTTCTAAATAGTAGTTCATAATCATAATACTATCGCAATTCTCTTATTCTCTCACTCAACATCAATATATCCTATTTCATGGTGTCGCAGAATTATTGTTCGCAATTTTTGCACCAAGGAATTAAGTTGAGTATAATATTTAAATAATAATCAACGAGAAATGTAATATCATTCAAAAAAAATCCCACATAACCGATACTCCTCGAAGATTAATAAATACATCGTAGCTTTAGTGTTTCCCGATGATAATCTCCACTGGCTTAGTCAATATTCTCGGCCCATAATAGTTCCGCATCGTCAGACTCAATATATTTGTCCATCAAATATTCAACCGACAAGGCATCGTGTTTAAAATCCTTCTCTACAAGTGAATTGAAAAATTCAATAGCGTCGTTTATCCTCCCAGCAGCATTATAACTCCTGATCAAATTACAAAAACAAATGGCTTGCTAAACAAATGGAGCCTCTCCATATACAGTTTCGTAGCCTGGTCCATCGCCCCTCCCTTCACAAAGCCCTCATGGTATTTGCGTATGTGGGTGGATCAGCCCCATAGAACTTCTCCAGTATCTCCTTGGATTCATTTTGACGTCTTGGATCATCTGGACCATGCAGAATGAGCTCTCCATGTCGAGCTTCTCAACAATGTTTTTAGGCCATTACATTGGGTATGACAGATCAATTACTATATGCCCACGATAATGTCAAAATTTCTAATGTCCGACTTTTCACACAAATGTTGAGTATTAATCACAACGCTCTTCCTTTTATCGCTATTATTCAGAAATCGTTTTCTTATAATCTTGCGGAAGTATCTATAAAAAGTTATTTCCTTCAATTTGATTACTTCCTACGATGATAATAAATAATAAAGAAAACATCAACCAAATAATTCTTCAGATATTCATGAGCAGCTCTAAGATGTACTGCTTGTATATATTCTGTGTGTTTCAAATGCAACAATTCATTATATTTTATAATGTTTCATTAATCAATCATATATTAGAATAATATAAATTTGCATAATATATGTTTAATGAGAATATATATAAGATAATATATATATAGCATATATATATATACAACTACAATATATTATTATTAATCAATATGTGACTAAAAAACTATTAAAAATTGTATATAAATGACTAAACTTAGTCACGTGACTATTAGTAGTTAATTTGCAGTCATTTATAATGACACTAAATTTATGACTAACAATTTCAGTCATTTATTTAGTCACTGATTTCGATCATCGAATTAGTTGTTGATTTAGTCATTGATTTTGATCATTGATTTAGTCACTGATTTTGATCGGAGATTTAGTCATTGATTTGGTCATTGATTTGGTCGTTGATTTAGTTGTTGATTTAGCCATTGATTTAGTCATCTATTTAGTCATCTATTTAGTTATAAATTCAGTCATTAATTTAGTAATATATTTATTCATTACTTTAGTCATATATTTAGTCTTTAATTTAGTCATTATATTTAGTCCTTAATTTAGTCATATTAGGGTGGAATCGAACCACCATCCTTCTGCTTGTAAAGTAGGTGCTCTTACATTGAGCTAGTACCCTTTGTATGTTGCAAACCACTATATGCTACAAACCATACTCGGATCATTCTCAAAATTAGAGTTTGACAAGTTAAGATAGCATCCATATAGCAGCCCTAGTCCATAGAAGTTCTATTACAAAGATTTAAATAGATAAGCATGACAATGGTCATGAAAGTTATAAATAAAACAATAACTAGGTTCTTTATGTGATAGGTGTGGCAATGGTATGGCAATGATATATAATAATAGGATCGTAAGGGGGCAGAGTAACAAAAGCTAAAAGACAATCATATTCACTGTTAGAATAAAGAGCTAGACAATGAAATGCACAATTAGGATAGTGGACACAATGTTATTACACTGACTAATGCAATGAAAAAGACAGTTAATTTTTTTTGCAATTTAAGATTCATCAAGAAGAATGAAAGACAAAGCACTAATGTAAGGACAATAATAACAGAAAAGAAAGCCTATAGTAGAGAAGGACAACCAACATATGTGAGTAATGATTTAGAGAACAAAAATGTCAAAATAATAACATTCACTATGATAAAAATCAATATTACAATGCATAGTAACATCAATGTAAGCAATGCATTAAGAACACAACATGACTGCATGTTTACAAGTAGAGGTAAGACTAATTATAGCAGAGGAACAAACATTGTTATGAAGACATATTTTAACTTTCAGAAGCCATACGAGTGTTTACAAGTAGAGGTAAGCACTAACTGTAGCAGATGAACAAACATTGTTATGAAACCATATTTTAACTTTTAAAAGCCATAAGAGTGAGACACAATATGATAATGGATTAGAGATATAAATATAAATAATGGTTTCTAAAAATATGTATATGCATGAGGGAAAAGGAAATGAAGATCCCAATGCACTGATATAAACATAAGACAAGTATTGTTACAATGACAAAGACAACTCTAAGCAATGTATCATGACAATGGTTGAAGAAAATTGCATGTCTGTCATCAAGGACAGAGCTGGTCTTTTCATGAATAGAGATGGTACTCTTACAAAATGCAAGATCATAGACACTTAAACACACTCATGACCATTTAGTGACAACAAAATTAAAAAATGGCATGAAGATCGTGAGTAGGTGGATGCCAACAAGGCAAACAAAGGCCATTGTTCATCAAAGAAAAGACAATCAAAGTCATGACTTCTATGAGTTCATGAACAACAATGGAAGTCAAAATGATAATGATTTGAAGTGTTAAAATAGTTATTAAGTCACTGTTAAAAGAAAACATAATATGAATGTTCTAAAACAATGGTGAACACGGTGCTATGAGAAGAAAACATAGTGAATGCTTATCAAATTAAATAGTGATATGCACTATTAGAGTGCATATCATAAAATTAAGACAGTGATATACACCATTAGAGGAAAGATCATAAAATTAAGATAGTGATATACATTATTAGAGGACAGTGACATTTGTTGTCTCTGTGATAGACACATACATCAAAACATATACTGAAAACAATAAGCAAAAATGAATTGAAACTTAGTTAACTCAACATGAAATGCAAGCTCCTAACTCACTCATTGTATCAATTAGAAAGAAATTATTCAAATCAGTTCCCAGATCAGTTGGAGGATCAAAAAGAGGAATTTTGAGGCAAGTACATCTATTAGTCTTCAATTAAAGATAAAATAAATTTTTTAGAGGTTGTAGTCACAAATGTCCTAGTCGACTTGTATGCAAAATGTAGAAACATAGACAAATCACCTAAATTCTTTGAAATAATGTATCAAAGAGATGTGGAAATGTGGACTAAAATGATTGTAGGATATGCACAAAATGGATTTGTTGAAAAGGCCTTAGAAACTTACAAGTGAATGCAATTTGCAGGTGTAAAGACAAATTCCACAACTTTTGCCTCCATTTTGTTGAAAAGGGCTTAGAAACTTACAAGTGAATGCAATTTGCAGGTGTAAAGACAAATTCCACAACTTTTGCCACTCTCCTCTCTGGTTGTGCCTAAAAGAGAGTACATGAAAATGAAGACAAGATCAGTTACAAAGAAAAGAGCAGTCATTTGAGGTTGTAAAGGATTCATAACAACAAGGAATAATAGTAAAGTATGATAGTGAGCTTACAAAATATCTCTATTTTGAAGTACAGGGGTACATGACTATCATAATACAGTGGCAAGATCATAAAATTAAGATAGTGATATACATTGTTAGAGGGCAGTGACATTTTTTGTCTCTATGATAGACACATACATCAAAACAGATATTAAAAATAATAAGCAAGAATGAGTTGAAACTTAGTTAACTCAAACATCAAATGCAAGTTCTTGACTCACTCATCATATCTATCAAAAAGGAAAATTATGCAAATCAATTCCAAGATTAGTTGGAGGCTCAAAAAGATGAATTTTGAGGCAAGTACAACTATTAGTCTTCAGTTAGAGATAAAATAAATTTGTTGGGGGTCATAGTCACAAATGCCCTAGTCGACATGTAAGAAAAATGTGGAAACACAGACAAAGCACCTGGATTGTTTGACATAATACTTCAAAGAGATGTGGATCTGTGGACTGCAATGATTGCAGGATATGCACAAAATGGATTTGTTGAAAAGGCCTTAGAAACTTATAAATGAATGCAATTTGCAAGTGTAAAGACAAATTCCACAACTTTTGCCACTTTCCTCTCTGCCTGTGCCAAAATGGGAGCTTTGGAATAGGGTATGGAAATCCATCAAAGCATAATAGAAGGGATAGTTTTGCTAAATATTTTAGTTGGAAATGCTCTGGTAGACATGTCTGCAAAGTGTGGAAGCATAAACAAAGCACTCAAAACTATTTGACAGAATGCCTAAAAGAGATGTCATTTCATGAAATGTAATGATTGCAGATATGCACAACATGAATTTGTAGAAAGGGCTCTAGAAACTTTCAATCAAATGCAATTGGCAGGTATAAAGCCAAATTCCACAACTTCTGTTGGCATTCTCCCTTCTTATGCCAAAATGGGAGCTTTGGAACAAGGTATGGAGATCCACCTAAGTATAAAGGAAGGGGGGTTTTTGTTAGAGTTGACAGAGAAGAAATTGGTCTGTAGCAGCAAAATTAAAATCTTCAAATTCAGTAAAAATTGATTTCACTACTAACTTTCATGGATTCAATATTAAGTGTTCCATTCATTTTCATAAAAACTGACGTAATGTATCAATTTTATGTTTGCTAGACCGCACAAGTGCTCCAGCTGAGATTTGTCTAGAGCCTAAAACAACAAATGAAAGCTGATTTAAGTCCACATTCCAGTTAGAATGATATAGAAAAAAAAAATGTTGTATGCACTTGTTACATTAGTTCTACTATAAATAATAATTCTATAAAATATTTTTAGAGGCATGATTGTTTTCATTAGGATCTTCTTAACTAATAGCATAAGTTTCTACAAATATAGCCTTACTTTTGAAATATAAGTACAAAGAGATTATATCTGCCCAAAATGAAAACTTGCACGAAGTGGTAATCATAGGAATATTTGTGTTTGAAAGGACTTCTAGATATACCATTTATATATTGTAAACTATAAAAAAAGAACATTATGTTTACTATTGCATTTTGATTTAGATGAAACATTTTATTCCTTATAGGATCCATGTATCCAACTAGATTGGATAAATTAGACGATAAAAAATATTTATTTATTTTGCATCCAAGATGAAACCTTAGGGTATAGTTGAAACACCAGAAACAAAAATTCATAGTTGAGTAATTGGCAAAACATGAGATGAATTTTAACTTCTTACGAAAAGTCAAAAAACTTGCAAATACTGTCCAAAAAAATTGCCTGCAGTTTTATTATGCAATATTGTATGAAAAAAGGTCATATAGCATTTTTTGCGAGTCTGCTTTTTTCAACAACAGGGGAATGTTTTTTTCAACAGAAGGGAAGTTTCAACTTGTGGTTGCACTATATTGCAAATTAGCAAGGTCAAAGTGCAAACATTTATTTTATGCAAGTGGATATAGGCATGTCTGCAATGAGCTTCACTCTCCTTGAAGCCTCAATATACAGGTCCGTTTCCAGTTTTGTGTTGCTGAGGATGTGGATATGTTGTTTGCTGCTGATAATATTCCTGATTTGAAGAGGGAAACAACGGAATGGGAAATGGACGTGACAACATTTGAAGAGGTAGAAGAGAAGGCTGACAAGCCATCAGGGAGGGTTCATCACAATCATAGCATGATCCTATGCTTGACTTTCCTATTGAGGATGATGTAGCTATACCATCCAGTTAGAAGAGAACACCAACACAACAACAAGAGACTTTTCTGAAATTTTAGAAATTTCTTATAATTTGTAGTTTTTATCATTAGATAATTTTGGATTTGATCAATGTTTGGAATCACTCCGTGATCTATTATCAGGAAGACAATGTCATGCACAATCAAATAAAAAAATAACTTAATAAATATTAGCATAGATTGTGAAAATCTGATAACATTAATTGTAATTTGTATTTATATTAAAACTTCAAATCGATATATATTAAAAAAATTTAATGCCTAAGATGTGTTTTGAGCTCTAGTTTTCATACACACATATGAAGGGAATCAGTAACATGTTACCTAAATTTAACAATATTCATGCTTTTGAAGAACCCAAAAATGCATGTGAATTTATATTCTCTTAGACACAATTTAAGAAAGCCTGACCTTAGGTCTTCCTTCCTTCATCCATCCATCATCATTACCTAGCAATGCAATTTATATAAAATACACTACGAGATCTGATAAATTGTTGCAAACTATTACCCAGCTTCATGAATGTGACAAAATACAACTTAAATGAAATCCCCTCGCTTCATTGGTATAATCTGTAGGCATGACTCTCTGTATGCATGTCAATAGTTGAATCAGTCTCACAATACGTATTGGGCTCTCGGTTTTGATGATCTGTTTTCCCATAAATATTACACGATGCAACCATATAATTCATTACACTAAGTTCCCCATCCTGTGGACTAGCCAAAGGGCCTCCTCCCTGAAATCCTACATTAACTTGATATGTTGAATGTCCAACCCTCCTCCCTTCATTCTGAGGAGGATAGATTTGGAGGCAGAGTACAACTCCCCATCAGCAGATAGACTATGGTCATAACAGGTTAGTAAAATTCCGTGCTCTAATTAAATTTTTCTTACACATTGAATATGTGGGTACTTTGAAATCCATGTTATTTTTGAGATTGCAATTTCGAAAGGGAATTTTGGTTTATTTCGAGGCCTTAGGTAGGTATTTGTTCATGAATTTTTTGTGAGGGATAGGATTAGTCATCAGATGAACAAGCATTAGTAGGTTTCTTAAAGGGAAAAATGCTATGCAAATGGAAATGGGGAAAACATGCAAAACCCTACTCATAGAGTGGAAAATCTCAATTTCTATAGGACCCTTGAAGAAACAGGGATCATATTTGTATAACTGTGAATTTTTCCCATATGCAATTTGGGTTCCTAATAGCGACTATCTTGCTGCTTACTTGGCAACATGTTCATTTCCAATGGTGCCAATGACATGTCTATTAAAATTTCTGGATAGACCCTGTCGATGATCTGCTCTACCACTGAGCAACTTGGCTATTTCAGGAGGAGACTTTCAGGTTTATTCTTGAAGTGTGGCATGCAATTTCCAACGCCCACAACAAAGCCACATTTAGGCTAGGGTCTTTGCTAAACACTGATCATTTTTCTTATGCCAAGCGGAAAATTTTGATAAGCTAGAATTTTGACCTAGGAAATACTTCCAACTGGTATATTTTTGACATTGAACTACTTGCCTATTCTATCCGGATGAAAGAACAAGGAGGAATATAGAAATGTCGTGCACAAAGATTTTGTAAATTTTACTTTGACATTACTAAGAGATACCAAATTTACTAATCATGAAGCTCTCTCTATTCTACCTGATGCATATGCAAAATTTATTAAAGTGTACCCTAAGTATGAGGAGTCTCAGCTTGCAGATGATATTAGAGGCGGAGAATATAACCACTTAAAGAGTAATAATCATCTTTGCATGGATTGCTTCAGCATGGGATTTTTTTATCACCTTCAACAGGAATTGGAATTGGCCACCTCTTCCTTCAACATCTCCTATACTAATGCAAAACTCTCTTCCCAAGATCGCTATGGACCCCCAAAAAAAGAAGTCTGGAAGATGAAATCAAGAATATGATTCTTAGTTTTATGAATATTATGGAGAGAAACTACAACTTGGTGTTCACTTCGAACAGAGGATCAACATTCAAGATCTTAGCATAATCATATCCATTTGATATCAACAAAAGACTTCTGAGTGTATATGATTATGAGAGTGGGGGTTTGAATTTTATGATTGAAGAGAAAACGTAGGCTTGCATGACTTTAGATCCCTTTTGCTTGAAAGGTGTCAACTGTATTGGATTTCACTGTTAGAGTTTGTGCTCTTGAACAAAGCTTCAAGGCATAGAAGAGGATTTATGTTGGTTTTCAAAGTTTCATTAAAGCCAAGTGCATAGATTTTGATAGGGTGGCAACCATTTTCTTGTTAGCATTCACCTAGGCCCAGTAATTCAACAAGTGCCCAAATTGGATGCTGAGGGGGCTATGCAGGGAAGTATGTACTGCACTGTACTTACTGTAACATCATCTCATAGTAAATACAAAAAAATGAATTTCGAAGAAAACCTCTCAGCGCCTTTCTACTCTGTTGCTTGGAATATCAGCTTCATGCTTGCTGTTCACGATGATATGCAACAAGGGGTCTTCCTTGATGAACTCAAGGGAAAGAAATCTCAACCTGATTTCCACTCAATTGTTGATTCCCTTTGCTAAGTAAGGAACACAGAGGCAACAATGGAAAAGGCAGAGTGAGAGATAGAAAAGATGTCAGAAACAGAGCTTGTGGAGAACTTATTATTGCTTCAAACAAGCTAGTAATGATTCTCAAAGATGAATTAGTAGCTTGGGATGGTAACTCGAGCTCACCAGAATGAAAATGTTTGAGTTTCCACTCTTGTTGTGTTTGTTTTGCACATAGTAGCATTACGCTCTATAAAATAACTTAATCCAAAGTAATTGCAACCATCCATATCTGCTGGGCTATTTCGTGAGATTTTGAAAACAGTGGTACTAAAATTATTTAGTGTATATATAGCTTTTTTTGTCTCATTTTTAACTTAATGAAGAAAAATAAAAGCACTAGAATGTTCAAAACAATTGTAACCACCTGAATTTGGTATGTTTCAATTATGGACCCTATTTTCCTTAAGTGTGATCATACCCTCGATTATGTCCAAACAACCCTATTACTGCTTGGCATAATTCTTCGAATCAATTTAATGTCCTAAGTGATTTTTATCACTAATTTGTATTAACTATTATAGTCATGTGATTCAAATCAATTCAAAGCCATTTAAATCAAATCAAATTCAAACATGGCTATAGTATTTAATTATAAAGGAATTAAATAAATCCCTAAATCAATTACCCACTTGCAAAATAACCCATTCCCCTAACCTATTTAATTTAATTAAAATGGCTATAGTCCCCTAATTATTAAAAAGCAATTAAATTATTTAAATAATTAATTCCTATATTTTTTAATGAATTAAATAAATTTAATTCATTTAATTAATATTCTCTCAAACCCTAACCTAACCTATCTCAACCACTTCTACCCTGGGTTCTAACCCATCTCAACCCATTCACCCTTGCTAATCTAATTCTAATCCTAATTCTAACCCTAACCCACCTCCTAATGTTGTCACATTCCATTAA
>MU225988.1:3148277-3160132 GCA_018584345.1 Thuja plicata
TCCTAATGTTGTCACATTCCATTAAGGAATGCTTAGCAACTCAACCCACTTGAGAAAGTCCACTTTCTCAAGCTTGACTTCCTTAAGGTCCACCTTCTCAAGCCATTCTCTTACACCCTTCCCTTGCCTTTTTAAGGCTTTCATTAATGCCTTATTAATGAAGATGCCTTAAGCCTATGTCTCCTCCATGTCTTATTAATGCCCTAGGCATTAATGGTTCTTACACCTCCATTAATGAATCCCTTAACTCATAAATGAACCTTGTCTCCTCTCTCTCTCTCCCATTCTTCTATAAATAGAAGCCATTTTTGAGAGCAAATAGGCCTTCACCTTAGATTGTAAATGCATTGTTATGCTGTTAGATTAATCTTAGAATCACATTTCACTTCTTATTTCATGCTTTTGCATTGTTCTCATTTCTATTCTTAAAGCTAGGCTCCATGCTTTCTCATCTTTTTAGCTTGTTTTTAAACTAAAATCCTTCATGCTAGGTCGTATATGTCACTGATTGTAGCATAATCTGAGGGCTATTATGTTACTAATCACACTCTTCCTAGTTAGAAGGCAATAGGTCGATATTAGTGGGTTTTGTATGTTTATCTAACCTTTTTACACTAATACAATGACTTATTGATGTGTTGTGTCTCTCTTATCAGGTACCCAAATACACACACACAACAATAGACTAGATTTTTAACTCAATGAAAAAAAATAAAGGCAATCACGATCTATCATTCTAGATTTTTTGGATAGACAATAGACTTTAATTTAGTTTTTTGTTTGAAAATTTGTTTGTCAACGTTCGGTAAGTTGGAATTGTAGAAGATACCTGTGGAGAAGAAGACCGAGGTTGGGGCCCATAGTCAAAGGGAAAGACATTATCTTTCTCATAGAAATGCGTGAGCATGAAGGGTGCAAAATTCTAAAATTTGAAGGATACAATAAAATCTCTATTTAGAATCAAGAGATGGAAATAGGTAAAGGACACAGAGGGACAACAATAATAAACATGGAACAAAATCATAAAAGTGGAGAAAGAAAACCCAAATAAATAATTTATATGGCTCAAAATTGAAGGAAACAAGGTGGTTACGTGGCTGGTTGCTTGCTATTTCACACCTAAAAGTTTAAAGTTTTACAAGAAGAGAAATCTAGACAATGAAGATCCGTATGCAACTTTAAAGAAAGATATTTCCGCTTTTAGCTCTATAGGAGACATGATCTTAATTGGGGATTTTAATGCTATGACAATAAGTTATCAATCTATTTAGTTGGGAAACGATATAGTAGAGGACAGTAATCCCTTGTGGCTAAAGGAGAGTGAAGATAACTTCAGTAAAAGGACTTCACATGATGAGAAGGGAAGTGTTTCACATTTTAGAGCCAAATTGTTGGGTCTTTGTAGTCTCCATGGACTGGTTATGTGCAATGGCATGAAGTATTGGCCAAGATCTAATGACATCACTTGTAAAACATACAATGGGTAGAGCATGGTGGATTATATGATATGCTCTCAAACGTCCATTCCCAAATTGCTGGATTTCAGGATTGAACACTGCCCTATGGAGTTAAACTCTAATCATATACTCTTTTTATCAAATATGGTGTAAATACTAGGGGGCTGCAAAGTGGGAAAACCCAAGGCACTGGTACAAAAGGTCATAAACATGGTAAAATTCTTATAAATAATGAGAATCAAGAGCTATTTTATGTTGCTCTTGAGTGAAAACTCCAATTGATTAGAAACAACACTGATCCCAAGGACAAAAAAGAAGAGAATGAACACTTGAGCAACAATATGTTGATTCCACTACTTCATAGTGCCTTAAGGGAGTGTAAGAGATCTAGGCCAATCAAGGGCATCTCAAACACTTTTCTAGCTAACCCTTGGTATGACGAAGAATGCAAGGCTGGGAAGAGATCTCTTAAAGAGGGGAAATCGAGAAAAGAATGCATACACATACAAACAGTTGATAAAATTTTTAAAAAAAAGAGTTATGTAACTGCTCGAAGGAAAGATTTAATCTGTTTAGGGAAACATAATCCTAAGGGTTTTTGGAGAGAATTGCAGCAAAAGAGTAAACAAGTGGAAAACAACATAACAGATCCTCACCGGTTGGGATATAATGCAAAGCTTTTATATAAGCGACCAAATGGGGAGGTTAACCCACCTATAATTAATACTTCAGCTGAGCTTTTTTCTATTGAGGACATGAAACTGGGTATAAAGAAGTTGGCAAGTGGTAAAGAAAAAGATTTTGATGGTTTGCAAGCAAACATTTTAAAATGGGCAGTGGAGCTCTTGGCTCCGCACATCAAGAACATCTTTAATAAGGTCACATAGGGAAACTTCCCTATTAAATGGACTACCAGTGTTGTTATACCTCTTCACAAGAGTGCCAACATCAACAATCCCTCCAACTATCGTACCATTATGGTGAATCCCCTTCATGTAAAACTCTTTGGGAGTATGTTAGAGTGTAGGATCAACAATTGGACAAAAAAAGAGGAGAGAAGAAAAAAGGGATAGACGGGCTTCAGACCAAAACATTCTACCATTCATCATTGTATCACTCTAAGACATTTTATTGAAAAGATGTGGGAGAAACAGGGAGGAGAAGCTTTTTGTTGTTTCATGGACTTTAAGAAAGCTTTTGACACCATTCCTAGGGATAATTTGTGTGGCATGGAATGGAAGAGTTAGAGGTCCCAAAGGAGTTTAGGGCTTCTATTTATAAGCTGTATGAACGTGTCAGAGCTAAAATCAGAACTAAGGAGGGCATGCCTAAATGCTTTGGGAGTGACATAGGTGTCAAACAAGGGTGCCCTTTATCCCCTACTTTGTTTGGTCTCTACATTGATAAATTGGAAGCGTGGTTAAACAAAGCCAATGGAGAAGACATTCATTTGCCAGGCTATGTAGTAAGACTGCTTTTGTATGTTGATGACCTTATTCTTATTGCTAAATCTTCTCAAGGTATGAGAGAGCATTTGAAAAATTTGGAGTTCTTTTTCCAGGAGTTAGGGATGCAAGTTAATACCTCTAAGACTAAATTCATGATCTTTTCTTTAAGAAAGAAAAAAACAACATACCTTTATTTTTTAGGGCAACTCATTAGAGATTGCGGAAGAGTACAAGTATATGGGAATAGATTTTCACTATAGGCTAAGTTGGGAGACATGCGTATCAAAAAGAATACAGGGGGGATGGAAAGCCTCTTACCTTCTCTAGAATAGATGCAGGAAAGCTGAGTTGTGGGATTGGAAGATTAAGAAGACTATGTTTGGTCTTTTGGTGGTTCTAGTTATTCTTTACGGGTGTGAGGTTTGGGGGAGTAATTTGTCAAATCACAAATGGCGATAAATAGAAAGAATCCAAAAATATCTTATCACTAGTAACCTCAAGGTCAAGTCAACAGTTCCATATGAGATCCTCTTGGCAGAGGCTAGTATGTTTTTGGTTGAAGCCTCAATGATTATTCGCTTGCTAAGCTACTTAAAAAGTGGGAAATATAGATAAGCATAACTGGCCTAAGTTGGTGGCTGAAGAGGAGTTAGAACGTAGAAAAAAACATGGAAGTAACAAAATAGCGAGTGGTTGAACAAATGGAACATAAACCATCATGAGTGCCCAAACACTAATATAGAGATAAAAAGGTGGGTGTTAGAGAAATTCAAGACTGCCATGTGGACAAAACCAACAGGTAGAAAAAAAGCTTACTATGTCAAAGAATTTAACCCCACGTGGGATCATAGAAATAAAGAATATTTTGGATCCACAATTAAAGGTAAGACCAAAATTCTAATTGCTCAACTAAGGACCAACTCTCATCATTTGCAATGTGAAACTGGTAGATGGAAAGTTCCCGAAGAGATGGGAGGAAAGAACTTGTAATTTTTGCAGCAAAAGGGTGGTGGAAACAGAGTGGTATTTTATCAAAGAATGTGCAACTTATGAAGATATTCACAGTCATTATGAAGACAACTTACAGGTGAAAAGTTTGAATAAACTTTTTGAAGAGGCAAAATTACACAAAGTAACAACTTTCCTAATGCGGATCCACAACAAAAGGGTCAACTTGGAGAAATTTCAGCAGACAGATTAATTGGCTCTCTCTTGGTACCTTAGACCACTGGTCTTGTGAAAGTCATTAAAATTCCTTCATTCATTCATTTAATCCTTGTCTGCCCAAAAATTGTGAAGAGAAATTGCCATACTACGCATAGAGCAACTAACATGTGGCACATTGGTAGAGAAAGGAAGGCCCTGTTTTAAGAAAATGTTCCAAGGAGAGTGTTGGGGTGACATGTGGCGGTCCCAAAAACCTTTAAGAACAAACAAAGGTGGGCCCACAAGTGACCATCAAAAGTAGTCATGTATCAACATCATGTATTGCCTCACCCACAGACTCCAAAAGAAGAGCGACAGTGGACTGTATGGAAAATCTCACAACTTTTTAAGCCTGCAAGAATGAAGATTTTTGTGTTTGGTGATCATCAAGTTCTGAAGGAATAGATGAGACTTGAAAGGAGTTATAGCTTTAAAAGAAATTCATCCTTCGCTTCAACTCTATGTGCACGTACATTTACACATAAAGTGAATGCTAAAGTTAGTAAATGTTTTACACAAGGTGAATGTGAAAGTTCAAATACACATACCACACAGTTGATTCAATTACACATCGAGAAAATATTAAAGTTCAACATACACAATAAACACAAACAATGTGAATGTGGAAAGTTAAAAAGTACTTAATAGTCTTTTTGTTCAAACACCACTCACATAAATTAAATGCACCAAAGTTCAAACATGCACTTTACACTTGAAAGTGTCAAACTTAGAACACTCCTGAAAGTGATAAACAAACTAATAAACAATAACAGGATCAAATATAAATGGAAAAATAATTCAAGCTCTCTCTCTCTCTCTCTCTCTCTCTCTCTCTCTCTCTCTCTCTCACACACACACACACACACACACACANCTCACGCTCTCTCTCTCTCTCTCTCTCTCTCTCTCTCTCTCTCTCTCTCTCACACACACACACACACACACACACATCACACAATGTTTAACAAAATAAATGACAAGATCAAATAATAAATGCACATAAAGTATTGACTAAACTTCAAACACACTTTCCAACAAACAACACGTTGATACCAAAAAATAATCAATCTATACCAAAGCTTAAAGACACATTTTGTAGAAATAATAAATGCAAACAAAGTGAATACCCAAGTGTCAAATTTTAAATGCGCAAAATAAATTTCAAATATAAATCAAATTCATACTCATGCTTAAATAAACAATAAGTAACTCAATATTACACATTAAACAAACAAGTTTAAAAATCAATTGCCAAAGTGTCAAAACCTAAACACGCAAAGAAAAGGTCAAAGTGGATAAAATATAAATCAATACTAAAATTTAAAGCATGCTTCAATAAACAACAAGTGCCACGTAGTGGCCTGTACTTGTCGTAATTAGTTATAATAATAATTATATATGTAAATTTAATTCTAATTTTATTATTAATATTAATTATTTTTTAATTAATAGTTATTTACTAAAATAAAATTATTATAAATTAAAAATTAAATGATATAGTAATTTTATATTATATATATAGAATAATATATTATATATTAGAAATTGTAATATATATATATATATATATATATAGTAAATATTTTAGAATATATAAAAATTATATACTATAATATTGTTGAAATATTTAGTAATTAAAATTTGTAAACAATAAAATATAATAAAATATAATAACATGTTTATAGTAATAAAATATTAAATATAGTATCTCATAAAAATATATTATATTGTAAATTAAAAAACTAATTTCAAAATAAATTAAATGATAGATGATTATATATTACAAACTATCGTTAAAAACTTTTTTCCAAAAAAAAAGGGTCCTATAAGACCAAATCAATTAAACCAATGATAAAGGAGATAAGTAATTTATATCATTTATTTAATTCATAAATAAATATTTAAACATTAGTTAATATTCTAACAACAAAAAATAGTGACTTAGGATTGGTTGATTGGCCCAAAACTAATTCATGAATTGTGCAAACTGAATGCAATAGTATAGCCTACAACAAGTACAATAAGTAAATCAACGTTCAAATACACACTTCACAAGTAGTGGATGCCAAAGCAAACAATTTTGAAAGTCACTTTAAACAAACAATTATGTATGCCAAAGTTTAAACATGCATGTAAAATTTTGAAATGGATCAAATATAAGTTATGCCAAACTTCTAAACCATGTTTCAATAGACAATAAGTAAATCAATGTTCTTACATATTCACACTACAATTCTTACATTTTAGTAAATTTCATTATATTGAAATATATTATAATACTTAAATAATTAAAATATACTGGAAATGTCAAATAATTAAATATGATGAAACAAAAATTAAAAAAAATATGTAAAATTATATGCAATAAAAAATAATATAAAAGTTAACACATACACTGAAAAGAATGGTCATGGTCAATGACCATTCTCCACAACCTTGAAAAGGGGGTCAATTCAACTTTTCTCAAATAAAAAATGACATTAAATAACAAATCATTTGACATATCAATTTACAAATTACATTTATCAAAATTATTTTAATGACTCAAAAATGCAACATTTTTCTTTTAAAAAATTTAAATATTGAATACTGCATTTAGCAATTCATTCAAGATTCCAAACGTTTTCTTTAAATTTTAAATATTACATTCTTTATTTGACTTCAACAATTACCCATCCAAACTTCCAAACATTTCTAGTGATTGCCTCTCAAACAACTCAACACCAACCATGTTTAAAATTCAAAACAACTTATATGCCAATATAATATACAATAATTAAAGATTTTATTATTAAAATAAAATTGACATAAGAAGATTCTATGAATCAATTTAATAAAAATACATCAATAGTATTGCATCACATACACCAAAACCTTAAAAAATAGAACAAAAAAATTGAATAATAAAATTGTAATTCTGATAAACAATTATACAAAATTATAGTCTGGACAGAATATTCTCTAATCAGCAAATATAAAACCAGAAAAATACTCCTCTGTGCTAATTGTTATAAAGCATGCCTCACCCCTTTGTTAATGCAGAATGCATAATAGTACCAAAAGAAGGTGCAAGGGATAAGCCGATAGCTCGTTGATGTGAAAGCATAAATGAAGGTTTACAAATTAAAAAGTAAAGTATTTAAGTGTCGCTCTATAAACAAGTATCACTATAGAAGGAAGGCTTGTACATAGTTTATCCCTTATTACACACTTGATATGGATGTCATTTAAGTGCAAGAAATAAAATAACACAATATAGAAGATATGCAATAGTGGAATAAATAGGTCTTTGGGGCTATGAAATTACACCATAACATTACTCGTAGATTTTTTGGAAGTGGACACAATCAAGAAATACATACTACCTCATAGTTCATTAATGGATTGATCAAAACACATTAGAAGCCCATTGTATTTTTCTACATTGTTTAGAAATAATTGGTATTAAGAAAGATAGTCAACCTACAGATTTCCTTGATTGTATCTTGCTTGAATTCTTGAGCATGTTACCTAGGATATTTTCATAATGTTACCAACGAAGATATCCCTAAGAAAAAATGTGGTCTCATGGATTCTAATGATTGCAGGCTATGCATAGAATGGATTTTTTGAAAAGGCTTTAGAAACTCTCAAGCAAATGCAAGTAGGTGTAAAGCCTAATTTAACAACCTTTTCGAACATCCTAACTATCTGTGATAAAAGGGAAGCCATGGAACAGGGTATGAACATGTATGGACATCCATCAAAGCATAATAGAAGCTGATTTTTTTTCAAATACCATGGTTGGAAATTCTCTATCATAATTGAAGGTGGAAATGCTTTGGTAGACATGTATGCAAAGTGCGGAAGCACAAAGCATGTGATTTTTTGCTAGAGTGCCTCTAAGAGATGTCATTTCATGGAATGTAATGATTGCAAGATTTGTAGAAAATGTATTTCTTGAAAAAAATTTAGAAACTTTCAATCAAATGCAACAGGGAGGTATAAAGACAAATTATTTTATGGTGTCCTCCTTACCTGTGAAAAAATGGGAGCTTTGGTATAGGATGTGGACATACATCAAATCATAAGGGTACAAGGATTATTGTTAGATATTATAGTTAGAAAAGTTGTTGTAGACATGCATGCAAGATGTGGAATCATAGACAAAGCAGATGAATTGTTTAATAGAATCCCTCAAACTTCAAAGATATGACATCTAAAAGAATGAAATGAAATGGTTGCAAGATGTCCACTAAATTAATTTTGTAAGGAAGCTCTCAAAAACTTAGAATTAATAAAGCACCCTAGAAAACATCTTAATATTGTAAGCTTTTTTTGAGCTTTCTGTGCACACATCCATGCAAGTTTAGTGGATGAGGGTTGTATATACTTCAATCACATGATTAACCCATACCTCATTATATACATTATCGCTCAATAGGTTTCCATGGTTGAAATTCATCTCTTTGTCGACTATCTTGTAGACACCCTAAACCTTATTATTAAGATGCCAGTTAGGCATATGGTTGTTGTGTGGACATATTTTTTTGGGTGTGCACATGTAGATCATATATATGAATATAAAATGATTTTTTCAAGCACTACTTTTTTTGTGAATCCTAGAAGAATGGTGCAACTTATATTCTTCAGTAAGAAATCTATATTAAAGTGGGCAGGTGTGTGAGCTTCAAATAATAAGAAGATTGATAAAAGAACAGAATTGAAAAGATAAGTAGATGTAGTTTGATTAAAGGCCTTAAAATGGAGCATGGTTTTTGTGTAGGAGACAAGTCACATCCACAAACAAGGAGATACATGCAAAGTTGAAGAAATTGCCTTCACAAATGAAGACAACTAGGTATTTCCAAATTCAAGACCCCTACTTAATGTTGTGGAAGAGAAGGAAAAATAATTATTTATCAGCCACCATAGTGTGAATTCAGCATGCTACATTTGGTTTGTTAAACATGACCCCTATAACAACTATCAGAGTTGTTAAGAACCTTTAGGTATGCCGTGAATAATAGATTGTATCTAAATTCATCTCTAAGGTTGTTACAAGAGAAACAATTCTCAGAGTTGTGAGTAGACGTAATCTACATAGGTGCAAATGCATACTTTGTTTAGTGCAATAAATAAGGAAAATTAATAAATTTTGTTAACAATGACCAATTGTGTTATGCATGACAGTGATTTTGGCATCCATAAGGTTGCATGATCAATGTATTCCATGAATTTACTATAAGATCAAAGAAATATAATCTTATAAATAAAAAAGAAAATGAAAGCCTGATTTTAAGGATCACTTAATGTTATTTTCAATGAAGAAACAAGGCAAGTACACACCAAAAATAAATAGAAAAGATTGAAACCCGAAATGCAAAAATAGGGCACAAAAGCCCTGCAAAACTTATTAGCACGCATGCAGACAAAATTTACTACATAAATATGGCAAGATAAAGTTTAAAAAATATATAGAAATAATTAATACCCATATGACCCCCTAAAAATTGTACCCAATAACAGTTGTAAAGCAACATTAAAAAAATATTTTACATTGGAAATCATTAGTCCATTAAATTCAACAATAAACAATTCAAATTAAGGTATCAATTATCTTGGGCCAGATAACTTTTTTGAATGTGATCTTTAATGAAGGAATATGTGATACTCTGAATAAAGCCTTAATTGCATGGTGGGAGTTAATGGATGAAATAAAAAATAGGATTTCAAATCAGAAGATGTTAAAGTGAGAATCTACATATTCTCTTAAAGTTTAAACCTATGGAGGCATAAGAATGAGCAGATGAAAACATTTGAACTCCAACAAATTGTCATTTTCCTAAATGAAGATTCTAGAAATGACATGGGTATTGATATTATCTAATTTTTTCAAATAGAAAATAAAGAAAAAATTTGGTGCAATACCTGGTGTTTATTTGTTGAGATGTCATGAGTCTTCTTTGGGTGTTAGAGGATTGATCAATGTATCCCACTGTATTATCTATAGTTTTGGCATGTTCATGATTTTTTTTGTTCATCGCAATCTATATCTTGACTGGTTTTTTGAGGTAGTTTGGGTAGTGATAGAGGGTGATGGAAAGGAATGTCTGAGTGCCTAACAACACAAACATTAATTGAAACATCCTCGTAAATCCACAACGCTTAGCCTGAGCTAGAGTACATGATAGACATTAATGCTAGTGAGATAGGGATGGTGAGTTGGCTCAACTTGAAACGTCAAATCATATATAAAACCATCTTAGAAAATAATAAATACATACTTATAATTATTATATGTAATAGTTCTTTTTGTAAAATTTTGATACTATTAAATATATATACTTATAATTATTATAAATAATAATTTTATTTTATATTTATGAATAAATCTTATAAATATACATTACACTTATTAGTAGATATAATAATAAATCATTATAGAGGAAAAGCCTATCGAATTAATTATTTTTAATGCTTTCTATTATATAGCTATTCATTTAATAATTTTTTTGCTTTGTTTTGTAATCGAAATGAAATTATTGAGATTTGCTAATACAATGAATGATATTTTTCACTTAATAATGCACTTGTCGAGTGAGATTAAAATTATTGGCATTGCCCCACGATCGTTGTAGAAAATAAAATATATTTTATTCCAGTTCATTTTGGTTTACGCAGTGACAAATAAACATTGTTTGGACAAAGAAAATTTTGACTAGTGTGGTGATGGAGTGGACATTCATGTAAAATCAATGAGGAATTCTCAAGACAAATCCAATGGAAATGAAATAATAAGCTCCAAATGCATTTAAAAACATGTTTACTCTTCCAGCTAAGCTAGTGCACATCACGACTATTGACAAAAACGAATTAAATGAAGAGATCCGCATCATGCACCTCTAGCAAGCATCTCCTTGTACTCTAACAGAGAGATTCGTCGTTCAAATTTTATCTGGGTATGAAATCTTGCAAGGAATTCCTCCGCTTCTCTGTCCACTCTAACGTCAATTGAGCGAGACACAAGTGTACCCAATTCTTCTTCATCGCACAAATCGTATGTCTGAGTGGCACTCTCTTCGAATGCACGAAAATTGCAATGCTGCAGAATGTCTACTCTCATATTGTGCTCCTCGTCCTCAAAAGAAGTGGGACGTGCGCACGACAAATAATTGTGTTTACTTGGTCTTGTGAATGCAGGGCTATTAGAACACGAGAATTCTTATTCTCTGAGACCGAATGGCCCTCTTGAACCGCTTTCAAGCATCATACTCGCCAATTAGTTGCTAACAACTTTCCCATCTTCATAAATTATTCATGCAAATGCCTCTGCTTCACCATACATTTTCTACTAAGGAAAAATTTAACTTTCATTTTTTCCAGAAATGCCTCTTAATAAGCGGCTTCTCTGCAGATCTAATTCCCATGAAGTTTGAAATCAATAAGTGATACTAGAAGTCAATATTTACTTGATATGTGATATGTAGTAAATTGAGAAATGGAATCTGTGTGTATATAAAGAGAGTGGAAAAGCATAGACTAAGCGGATGCTTCAAAACGAAGTTTCAATAATATATTATACAGTCCCTCCTAACTTGAACTACATAGTTCACTTAGGGCCCGTTTGGTTGCACTCCATAACCGGGTTATGCAGCCCATAACCCGGTTATGGGGTGCAATTCCTTGTTTGGTGACCTCTAAATTGAATGTGAATATGGATTTGCAAATCCCCATTTGTGCAAAAATGTGGATATCCAAATTC
>MU225988.1:3168174-3180449 GCA_018584345.1 Thuja plicata
ACTGTTGTATTTCATATTGTATTAGAAATAGTATAGTGTGATAATATAGTATGTTTCCATCAATGCCAAAGGGAGAGATTGATGACATGTAACTAATTGAATGTTTGACAATGTTAAGTTGAAGATATTGCAAGGTATTAAATTAGTTAATGTATTGTATTGTCATTGATGTCAACTTGATATCATCTGTACAGTCATATACATAATACCAAAGACTTCAGAAAACCAAAGGAACAAAGGTTATGCTTTCAGCAATGCATAAAATTCAAGTATTCACTAAGTGACAAACAACACCGACAGATAGAGCAAAGAAGAATAGTCACAGTGATACCCGACGATCAGAAGTATAGTGTTTCCTGACGAAGCAAAACCACAGGATGCCCGACGAGCAAAGTCAGAAGGTTGCCCGATGAGCTAAAGACATTGTTGCCCGACGAGTAAAATTCCAATGATGCCCGACGAACAGAGATCATGAAGCTAATTGGAGTCTCACCGACAGAACTGTTAGTTATCACCGACGACTAACTAAGTGTTGACCGATGGAATAGAAAGTTTAGAAAATGATAAAATATCTAGCTGGCAGAGCTAAAAATAGACTTAACTAGTTGTCTACTTTGTTTTATTCAACCAGAGATAAGTGATTGATTCAAAGATGATTTGTACAGTTGGAAAGAAGATATCTATGAGAAAAATTAGGAGTTATGCTTTAAATCTAATTGGCTGGATTGTTTTTCACGCCAAAAATCAAGAATCAAGAAACAATGAATATCATGTCTATATAAGAGACAAGCTTAATTCATTTATGAATGGGATTAAGGGGAGTGAATAAAAAGAGGATGTTGAAGAGAAACTGATGAAGAACAACTTCATGCAGTCCTAATCAAACAAGCTAAAGGAAGAGCTAAGGAATTTTGCAGACACCGACGAACAGTGAGCACAGCATCACAGAGCAGAAAGTATGGAGCACAAGGATTAATTGATATATTGGTCATAGAGGTAATGTACTTAAATAGATATGAAAATATGCAATTCAAAGTTGTAATATGAATAGGTCATATTATTTTAGTTTAACCATTGAAGCATCAAGTCTCTTAACCGAGTAGGCCTTAACAATCTTCTACATATTGAGGTACATCTCAAGGAGTGCCAAAAAGGTTGATTCATGAAAGTAGCATTGGACTTGCCTGATACCTATTGACAATCTAAGAAGGAGGCTGATTCAAGGATGGTAGCAATAGATGCGAGATACTAAGTGACAACCTCTATGTATAAAATCCTCTAACAAGGTTGCACTTAACAGTGTGTTAGTAACCTTTAACAGGGTTGGCTCCTAACAGGGCTCACTTTAGAAGAATGAAAATTTGGGGTACTGGTCGCAGTGGTTCTTCCCTTAACAGGGTTTCCATGTTAAAAATTCATGTGTTATGTGTGTATGATTCATTTCTTTACTGTCTTGCTTCTTACATAGCTAACTCTGGATTGATATGTATACTCTGCTTATTTACTGAGTTTCGATAAATAGTTATACTTCTTATCGGTAATCAAGAAAGAATAAGGATTGACAAAGCAAACTAATAAAAAGTTAATCTTTAGTAGTATTTCATGGCATGCATCTTGTAGGGACATAATAATCTGAGGTTTATTGATTGGTGGTTAAGTTTGAAGGACAAATTTTTGAGGCCACTAATTCACCCCCCCCCTCAGTTATTACTAACATTAATATGTTAGGTTAACTATCGAAGGATAGTTATCATAACAATTACATATAATATGAAGTGCCTAAAATGAATACTATTGATAAGTCTCATGTTTACGAAAGAGCATGTCTACGTAAAGACATGGCTCTATGTGGCTTAAGCCATGTAGAGTAATGTCTCTACATAGATATGACTTATCATGTTATATTTATATGCTACGTATGATTAGAGGAAAGCAATCAATAAACACAGCATTGTCTTCTCCTCTGCAAACATACAATACAGTTTTAGTAAATATATATTGCACAAAAAATATATATTCAATAAGCAGTACATTTATAGACATCATATTTTCCTAACATGGTATCAGACCCTCAATAGAGGAAAATCATTAAAGCTAACCTTGAAATCCTTATAAATTCATTATAAAAAAAAAGGAGAAATTATAATGGACAATGATATTAAGGTAGAAGACAGACTCGAAGGTGCTTCTAATTTATTCTCATGGAAAATTTGAATTCTTACATTGCTTCGAACTTGAGTTAGATTCTTATGTTGAGGAATAAAAAAATATGCTAGAAGAGAACCAAAAAAATCAACTTGGAAAAGACGCAACAATAAAGCAAAGAAGATCATAATTGATGTTGTTAAAGATCATATTCTCCCCTCCATAGCGAGACTTAAAACCGCCTATGAAGTATTCAAGACTATTCAAGAAATATTTGAGATTAATAATACAAGTAGATTACTTACTCTCAAACAACTTCTAAATCTAAAGATGAATAAAGGGGAAACGATTACATCTTACTTTCTTTGAATTTCTGAATTAAGAGATCAACTCTCCACTATTGGAAATAATATTTATGACATGGAGTTAACATTAATAGCTCTTACAGGATTACCTATCACATGTGAATCTTTTATTCAATGTATAACTGGACTTTCTTCTCTACCCAAGTTTGATCAGCTCAAGAATGATTGCACTCAAGAGGAATCTCAGTTAATATCAAGAGGGATTGGGCCTACCAAAGGAGATGATATTCAAGCCCTACATACCCATTCAAACTTCAAAATCAATAAAAGGAAGTTTGAACATAAGAAAGCAAACTCTAACATAAGCCATGTAGGGAATCTCAATAAAAATCACAAAAATCGAGACTTCTCCAAAATACAGTGTTGCAAATGTGATAAGTTTGGTCATACACATAGCTTTTGTCCTAAGAAGAAGAAAATTCATGAAGCATTAGCTGAAGTCAAAGGAGAAGAAATATCATTATTCTTCTTGGCACTATCAAGTGAAGTTAACTCAAGCAAAAACACTTGGATAATTGATGGTGGAGCATCTCGGTATATAACAGGATTCAAAGATCAATTTGAAACCCTAGAAGAAGATTCTTCCAAAGAAGTTACAATTGGAGACAATTCCACTTATCCAGCAAAAGGAATTGGGACCTGCTCAATCAAGTTGAAATTGGGGGCAACTATACTATTGAAAGATGTTCTATTTGTACCTGGCATAAAAAGGAACTTAGTCTCCATTTCAGGCTTAGCCGATCAAGGCTATTGAGTCACATTCCAAGAAAATAAAGTATTAATATGGACAAAGAATACTAATATTAAAAATTATATTTCCTTAGGGTATAGAGATGGAAGCTTATACAAAGTAGGAAATAGTATCAAATCAGATCTAAGTCATGAAGTATCCAACACTAACGAACTCTGGCACCGAAGACTAGGTCATCTTGGATTTATCACTCTTCCCTCCCTTAAGAATATTACTACAAGGATATCAAATCTATACTCAAAACACATAAGTATTTGTAAAGGATGTGCTCTTGGAAAGAATATAAAGAGATCATTTCCCTCTAGTGAACATAAAACTAAAGTTGTATTAGAGCTCATTCACACTAACTTGTGTGGTCCTATGTCAACCCTCTCACTAGGAGGTTTCTCATACTATGTGATCTTCATCGATGATTACTATAGAAAAACTTGGATTTATTTTCTTAAACTAAAAGAATCAAATGAAGTATTATTAAAATTCAAAGAATTTAAAGCATTAGTTGAAAATCAAACTGGGAGAAAAATTAAAATCCTAAGATCAAATAATGGAGATGAATATAATTTTGAAAACTTTAAAGAATTTTGCATTTCTGTTGGGATTAAGAGGGAATATACAGTACCTTATAATCCTCAACAGAATTGAGTAGTAGAAAGGAAAAATAGAACTATTATTGAAGCTGCCAAAGCTACGATGCATGATCAAAATATTCATACTTGTATTTGGGATGAAGCATCCAACACTATTGTATACATTCAAAACAGATGTCCTCACTCTATTCTAGAAAACATCACTCCTGAGGAAGCCTTTACATGAAAGAAACCAGATCTAAGTCATCTTAGAATCTTTGGATGTCCTGTATACATTCACATTCTCAAAGAGAAAAGAACCAAACTAGATCCTTCTAGAAAGAGGGGAATATTTTTTGGTTACAGTGAAACTACTGTTGACGGGGTTTTGCTGACCGGGTCCGCCAACAGTCGTAAGTTGTCACCGGGTTCCGGGGAAATCGGCCAACTCCGCCTGCAAAGGTTGTCCGGGGAAATAAATTCTCCAGGCCTTCAAGCACCTGGGTGTCGGGTCATGACGGTGCGGGCCTCGGTTGGGAGAGGTGACTGTTTTCGAGGGGGATAGCTGGTTACTTCAACTCATTCTCCCAGAGATTCAACATGGTAAAGGGGGTTTCCCAGAGTATTCCACACTTAGAAAATAAAATGAAAAAAAGATCTTGCAGGGTTAGAAACGTTTCATCTAACTACAGTCGTGCTGAAATGTCTGGAACATCAACAATACTCTGAAAAACTACACTAAATACCGAAGAAATACACAACCATCAGTTAGCATTTTATCAGTAGCGGGAATAAAGAGGTCGTTAATCTACTTTAATATATCAGAGTAAAGGACATGTAGAACATTAAAACATAAAATACCATCAACTAAGAAGAAGGGACGTTAACAACATCATTGTCATGAATCCTTCCTTCTTCATTAATATTCTTTCCAGCAAGCACTGGTGCGTGATACAATGGTGGCTCCAAGAGAGCATTCAACTACCAAGAACAGAACAATGGAGCATTGAGCTCTGCAACTAAAACCAGAAATCACTTTGCTATTTCTTATGGACAACAAAATCATCAATTTTGCCAACCCTTGGAAATGGGTCGATTTGCCTATTTATACAACTCTCTAACCCTAACCCTATTTCACTGTGCTTTAATAAAATACAATATCTGGGGGCCGGTACTAACTGCGCCACCCTACAAAAGACCTGGAGACGAAATAGGTCTGTCATGTCAGAAGAATTAGATAAGAATATACATCGGAAGAATCGGTCTCGAGAAGAGAGCCGGAGAGGAGAAAGAAGAAAGTAGGTCCCTTAAGGACCGAGGCTACATGCCTCATAAATGGGAAATGCGGCACCCTGTCCCCAACGTGCCAGGTGTACCTTTGAACGGTGCCTTGAGAAGATCACCCTGTCAGAAATCAACTGCCGAGCCAATGCCTCTTGATATGCCCAACTACCCTCTGACATCTTTACTAACTACCTTTGAAAATGACCGGTCGGCCTTGGGGGCCAGGACACAGATCATCTGAAAGAATATAAAGTTTTGGATCAGGGACTCCGGGACCCGGGAACTTACGTTCCACAAAGAATAAAGAATGTTCAATATTTAAGTTTCCCCGGTTCCCGGAGAATACTCAAGGCTGTTTATTATCACTAAAGGCCTGAAGGAGGCAAAAAATGTCGTCTTCATCAATCTTCTTTAGGCTGGCCCTTCTATATCTGGCCACTTCAACTTGTTCCCCCAGGTCCGGAACATTATTTTTGAATTCATCCACCATTTTTGCGGCGTCATGGCCCTTTAGCGCCATTTCAGTCAATTTTACCATCTGGGCCCCGTCCATCCCCTCCGGGGATTGATACCGAGAGTTCATCATTTCATCAAAAATTTTCAAAACTGTCTCCTCAGGGGTATAAGTATTTGTACTAAGGGGATCAACCCCAGAAGCCTTTATTACAAAATACTTGTATAAATTGGAAGAAGTCTTCACTGTATTGACCTTTTCTTGTAAGGACTCTACCAGTTGCTTGGTTACCTCCAATGTGAGGTCCAGTCTGGAGTGCTAAGTCCTTACAAAATCAAATGATTCCTCACCCAGAATTCCAGATTCAGAAATTATATCTTCTCCCAGGGTGAGGAGCTCTTCGAGCTCTACCTTCCACGCCTGGTAATTCTCGGTGTCACTCTCCCATTGCTCAATCAGCGCTTCTGCCTGGAGAATAACCTGTCGCGCCGTATATAGATCTGGGAGAGTGGACACTAGGAAACGCCGGGTGTTTCCTATCTACGAAGCGACCCATTCATCTACTGCTTGGGCCTTCTTTTTCATTACTCGCAGGGAGTCTTTGTCGCTCTGCAGTAATTCCTCTGATGTGGAGGCCTGTGGAGGAGCGGCGTTGATGGGTCTGGCCAGCTCAGCAAGAAATCCCATAAGGTTTGCATTCTTCTTTTTCTCCGCCTTGAGCCTCTGGGCCTCTTTTTCATATCGGGCCTCCACTGCCCTTGTTGCCTCCTTCAGCAGGTCCACTTCGCCCTGCTTTCCTCTCTTGCCCAAGGATACCTCTGCGATATTGTAGTCTGCGGGATCTGCGGTTGCTTCATCGACATCTGGGGGAGGGGTCGCCACTACTGCAATTGCTTCTCTGCCCGGCCCAGTTCGTAGGGTATGAACTGTCTGAGCCTTCTTTGCTTTTGGCGGGGCCTGTGCTAAGGCCATCATCTTGGCCAGGGAGAGAGGGATCACTGGAGCAGATTGGGCTTTTCTTTTCTTTCTTTCCACCAGCCACAGAGGTGGGAGAGGTGGCCTTCCTGCCAGAGTTTGTTCTTTAGACCCTCTCCCAGTATCCGGTGGTGGCTGCTCCTTTTCTACATATGCTTCCTCCATTTCTCTCCCTGTCGGAACCTCTTCTGCAGCAACATCCTCAATTTCTATATCCTCAGCCTGGTCCCGGATGTCATTTGGCGAGTCTCGACCCTGGTAGGCTTCCTCATGGATTTCTTCATGTTTCTCTTCTTCTCCTTCCTCATCTGTCGGCATTAAGGGAGGTATCGGGCCAAGATTTAGAGTTTGGGCCGCTGTGATTACCTGCCCGAAGGTTGCCCCCGGGAGTGGCATTTGGAATGTGGCGGCTGGGGTTATGGTTTCTCCTGAAGGTTCAAGTCCGGGTTCCCCAGCGGATGCCTTTTGTTCACTCAGTTGTTGTTGGTCCACTCCCGGACCTTGTAGTGCCTGAGCCCCGGAGGTAATCTCCGGCCTTGCTTCTTCTGTCTGCTGCTCTTCTTGTTTCGCAGCTTCTTGTTCCAGGTCCCGTAGGTCCACAGCCTCTTGTTCTTTCTCCGGGACTTCCGTCTCCACTTGTGTGTCGCCTCCTTGCAGATTTCTGAATTCATCAGCTGCAAATAAGTCAAACTCTTCTTCTGGAGGGGGACTGGCTAGGACCTCTGCCTATTCTGTTTCTCTCTCTGGTTCTGGGGAACTGGAAGAGAGGATCTCTAATTCTTTGGGGAGGGATGCCCTTGGCGCTGGTTCTTCCTTCGACTGCTAGATGTGCTTTCTCTTCCTCCGGGTGACTAAAGGCGGCCCCGCATCGGCTATTGCTGTCGCTTCCATAGGATCTACCCCAGTTGCCTTTATCATTAAGGTTGCTAGTGACAGGGAGGAAGGGGGACGAATCGGTCCGGACATAAGCGGGGGAGTGGCCAGCCTTGTCATTAGTTGCTCCCTCATTTGTTGGGAGGCCGCCACAGATTGCTGAATCTGTTCTTGTATGGGAATCTGATGCGCGGAGGGGGTTGTGGCTATTCCCTTTCCTTTGTCTGCGCCTTGTGCAGAAGTCCCGGCCTGTGAAGATGGCCCGGCCCCCGGGGTCAATCTTGGTGTCGGCGGTGTTGATTTTGGTACCGGTCGGGGAGCTTGGCGCATACTCCCGGGACACACCCGTTTGAAATATGCGTGACTTCGCTCGACAATTTCTCGAGTGAAGTCCTCAATTGTATGCTCTTCCTAGGTGGCCCAGTTTATTACTGGCAATGCCATTTTATCTATCCCCTTCTCCTTGTACTGGGGATCTGTGGTGGGGGCGGTGTCTGAAAAGCCTGCCGGGAACCTCCAGAGCTTTAGCTCCTGCATCATTCCAGCCGTCATTCTGTCATAATGCCATCTTTGCACATCCATGTCATCCTGGCAATCGGCCCAGAAGTCTTCCATGTGTGCGAGGTGGGGCTCCGAAGCCCGGGGTAGTGCTGTTGCAATTCGGCCGTGCGGATCAAAGTTTCTCCGCGCCAGATAAAATTTCTACAAGTTATAACACTTTAGCTCGTTGTCTGCCTCCTTCGCGGTGGCCAGACTGCAGGTTTAGTTCCCATAGGAGATTGGGAACGAAACATTAGGGACCTTCTTGTGGGCCAAGAAGGCATGCAGCTCCATCATTTGCCTGCAATACTCCAGCCAGACGATCTTGTCCCCACAATGCTTGGGCAACAAGTAGGGTTTCCCAGAGAAGCCGGCGACCCTAATGTAGGTATGCTGCTGGAACTGAATATAGTAGTGCCCATAACTACTAACCAATTTCATCACCTCAGTAGATAGGCGGTATCTAACGTCCCTGGTGGGCATGAGTAGATGGTAGTAAACAAACGAATCATTTACCCGGCAGAAGCTGGGGAAGCTGGCCTCCCATTGGATCTGTGGGAAATAATCCCATGGTGCTTTTTGTCCCAGGCCAAATCTGAGGACGCCATCTGTAAACAGGCCATTGGAGTGGGGCCTCTGTTGGGCCAAGGCCCAGAAAACATAAGAAGTCATATAGAAATTCTTCTTCTCATTCAACTGCCAGAACTGGGAGTCGACGTGATTGGAGATTATGGTCGCCCAGTCAAAGAATTCTCCCTTAGTGGAGATGCCGAGGAGGAAATAATACATCCATTTTGCAAATTCCTAGGCAAAGGGTTGCCTGAAGACCCGGGCCAATGCTATCATCCCCATCTGGATGCTCTCTTTGAATTCAGAGCAGGGGATGTCGATCTTCATTCTTTTTGGGTCCCTCTTCGGGACCTTGAGCCAATTGGTGTTTATATACACCCGGGCGGCATCTTCCAGTTGAGAAAATTATTTCAAGGCATCAGTCCTTGTTACCACTATGGCCCTATCAAACTGTGGGATGCCCAAGCCTTCTTGGAAAGTAACTGGGTCGAGGGACACCAGTGGAGTGGGGAACCCCGTGGGTTCTGCGGCTGCGAGCATGACAGCCCGGATAGAAGGATTGTAGTTGGCTTCCAATGCTAAGACAAGCTCTGGGGACTGCACGGAGCACGGGAATAAATCTTCCCGGAGGATTCTGGAACCCCCGACGTTGGTTGCAAGTTTCCAGCCTGCCGCTGGATGTGCATTACTTTCACCAGGGCCTGCATTTTCGCCCAAGTTCTGACGCTGGCGTCGGTCATTAGTTTCACTTTGGACTCAACCTTTGATCCCACTATCTCATTGTCTTGCACAAATTTCATGGTGAGGGGCAGCTTTGCCAGGGCCTTCTCTATCTTTGACTTTGCAGCTGCCCTGGTCTCTATTGTCGTCGGCAATTTCGGGCTTCCGGGAGGGGATGATGCAGATGCTTCAGACATGGTTGGAAGTTGAAGTCCGGACCTGCAAGACAAAGCGACTGTCAAAATATCTTATAAGAATGAAACAATTACTCTGGGGTCCGGAGTTCTCACCACCGCGTCGTTTGCTTTTTCTGAAAAGTTAGTTTTGCATAAAGATATCCGAAAAGCAAAAACATATGAACTTAAGATTTTCATCATATCTCCAGGTCTGGGAAATTTTTTCACATTTGGCGAAGACATAGGATGAGGGGTGGTAAAGGGGCCCGAGGCCTGGAGAAATGACCGTTAACAATGAAGAATGCGAAGGTAAGTCCACGTGGGCGCCACGTGTGTTGGCATTAATTGGATGCGATAGCGACGACGGCGGAGCTGACTGTTCGAACACGCGAAAAGGGAAAGCCACTTGGCTAGAAGTAATTACACACATGGGAAATAAATGAGGCTCTGACAGCCTTGATGGAGGAGAGAGAAAATTGCCTGTTTGAAATCGGCCACGAGCCGAGTTTCAAACAGGTGGTTTTCTGCCTCGAAGCAAACTTGGAGGCAAAAATCAGAAGCAAAGGCGACTCGACCAGCTCGTCAAGCCACCCGGAAGGATACACACAGAGCTGAAGGATATACACATGGAAGGGAGGAGATATACAAGGGATATCTATAGAAATGCACATATATATACGAATATACACACGGGATGACTCCCGCGAGAAGACCAGACAAAGCAGAAATAGATATATACAATTGTCTACATCATGTACATGCTATTTATAGACTATTTACAAACTATTTACAGACTATTTACAGACTAACAACCCCTGCACAGAAGGCAGACAACCTTCCAGCAGAGCCGACCCACCAACGGGCGGCAAAACCAGAAGACAAAAGAAAGACACGACAGAGAAACAAAGCAAACGAAAACAAAACCAGGCAAACCAAGAGAACCAGAAAAGATGAAAGCAAAATAGAGAAGAGGGAAGCCGAAGCACCAACCTGAAGGCGCAGAAGGTGGAGGAAAGGAAAGATTACCACGAGAACTCTGCAACAACTTCGAATCGTCAGGCTGTCGAGATCACCACCACAGAGCGCTAGCGTACGTCTGAGAATAGCTAAAGGTGTTAAGCTTTGATTATCACAAATTTCTCTGTAACTGCTCTGCTAATCACTTTGAAATCACTCTATTTTTCTCTAAGTGCTCGAAGGTTTTAATCACGGTAAATGTGAAAATGACAGGTGAGTCTATTTATACCCGCGGTAAAAAGTAATCCTCCTCCTTCCGGGGATTTTAGGTCAGGCAAAACCTCCGGACTCCGGGCCCCGGGATTCCTTATGATGATATTCCTAAGAACATCATAGCAAAGAATCCCAGAGTCTGGAATTCGGCTTCCGATAAAAGACGACCTCCGGGACCAGAATCCCGGAGGGGAAAACCAAACCACGAAGACAACACACACCGGGAAGAAAACCCCAGAGAAAGAAAGAAAAAGGAAAAGAAGGGAAAAGAAAGAAGGCAAAGCCGCAGCAAAAATCAAAACAAGGGAAAAAAGGGGGACCCAACATTTTGCACACAAAATGTAGGGACGGGGATGCAGGGCATAACAAATGGTGACTATCTGGGACAAATGCCTTAGCGCATTTGAGAACCATAGAATCTCTGGTTAGCATAACTGGAATCAATCCACCTCCCGAAGCATTTAACAGGCCGAGAGCAGCATATCTGAGAGAACCTGACCACACAAGAGTCAGTCCGTAGATTTTCATCAGTGGTGTCGTGTGTGCTTTGGAAAGAAATCAAGTTGATGACCTCGGGGAGGAATAGAGAAGAGGTACTAATTACATTGAACCAGTCGTCGATTTGCTCGTTTCCCCCAGAAACCAGAGTTCTGTCTCGCTTCCTCTTATTATTTCATTTGTTTCCGGGTGGGGAAGGCGGTACTTCTTTCACCATTGAGCCTAAGCTTAGCTAAATTCAAATGGCGGTACTCCTTTCACCTATCCACCTATATTTAGATTTTCAAAGAGGATAAAACTCCGGACCCAGGAAGAACTTTGTTATATTCTCAGATGTGGGTCAACCAATTAGTACAACCGATCTACCCTCGGCGTGTCCGATTACTTGTTCCTTATATTATTTTTATTCACTGATTGCCAGACCTCCGGAGACAACACCCAATGGAGATTGCTCAAAAATGTGTCGTGATCCGTAAAACAAACCCGGAGACCGGGTAGATTCCACCGTGCTAAAGATAGATTCTAAATTTCACCATGCCGGAGGTATTTACACCAGAGGCCAAAGTTATGCGAAGCATCCCAATTCCTGCAAGATGGAACAGAAATGTCGGGACCAAAAGAAGACCGAAAGCAAAAACAAAGACTGTCCCGGAGGACAGCTGACAGGACTATTTACAAGGGGATATTTACATATAATACAAATTTGGACAAACTTACCCTTACTTGAAGTAGTGTTTGAGAAACTGTCCATTAACAGGCAATGCAACAGGTTCTCCAGTCAAGGTGTTAAGGCGATAAGTGTTGGCCCCGCAGATTTCTGAAATTAAGTATGGTTCGAGCCAGAGTCATTGGAACTTGGTATGCTTTCCTTTCTTCTCCCGGGCCTTATTCCACAACAGGACCAGATCTGAAATCTGAAAAGCCTTGTATTGGGCTCTTCTGTCGAACCATCATTTTACCACTTCTTGATGACGCGCGAAATGTTCAAGGGCTGCGTCTCACTGTTCTTCCATTCTTACCAAGTTTAAGAGCCGAACCTCCACGACGTTGTCCCTGTTGTTGAATTCCTGCATAAACTGTAAAACTGGGATCTGTAAGTTGACTGGGAATACCGGGTTCTGACCGTAA
>MU225988.1:3180499-3206219 GCA_018584345.1 Thuja plicata
TTGACTGGGAATACCGGGTTCTGACCGTAAACCAGGTGAAATGGGGATGTCCCCAGGGCGGCCTTGATGCGAATGCGATCCGCCCAGAGGGCGAATTTCAACTTTTGATGCCAATCCCGGGGATTTTATTCTAACAGATGTTTGATCACCTCAAATAGATTCTTATTTGTTGATTCAGCAATGCCATTCCCCTGGGGGTAATAATTGCTGGAGAACTTCAGTGTGACCTTTCGATTGTAGGTCCATTCAAGTAATTATGCGGAAGAAAATTCCGGACCATTGTCACATACTAAAGAAAAGGGCATTCTGAACCTTGTGACAATATTTTCCTCTAAAAACTTGATAACTACATCCGCCGTGTTGTTTTTACAAGGTATAGCTTCAGACCACCGAGTACAGTAATCAGTCGCAGTGAGGATATATCGGTGGTTGGCAGATGAGTTGGGGTTGATTTCTCCAATGAATTCAAATGCCCACTGGGCAAAGGGTCTAGCCTCGTAGACTGGTTGAAGAGGCATGGCGGGGTTACGCTCACGATGTGCTGCAGTTTGGCAAGTATGGCATTTTCTGACATGAGCGTAAACATCTTTGAATATGCAGGGCCAAAAATATTCGGCCCGAAGTATCTGATGGGCAGTGGTGTCATCTGAGCCATGCCCTGTTCCAAACTGTTCGTGGAATTCATCAATTACTTTCACAGCTTGTTCTCTGTCGATGCACCGGAGGTATACTCCCTCGTAGTTTCGGCGGTAAAGCGTAGAATTTTTTATCATGAAATGGGCGCTTTTCATCTGCAAGGCACGGTGTTTGTGGGGAGGTAATCCCTCTGGGCACTTGTTATTTAGCAGAAAGTACACGAGATCAGTATACCATGGGTCTTGAGTAATGGACTCTACAGTATAAGTCTGACATTCTATGTGGGGAGTCTCTTCTGCCATTGCCCGACTTAGTCCCTGGCCTCAGACTATTTTCATAGGCTGCATCTCTAAGTCATATTCCTGGAGGATGGCCATCCATTTCCCCCGTCTCTCACCCAATTCACTCTGCATCAGCAGAGATTTGACAGCCTGGTCTGGAATGATAGCATGTACTTTACTCTGGAGAATATAATGCTGGAATTTCTTCACTGCGCGAACTAGAGCAAAGGCTTGTTTTTCTAGTGGTGAATACCAGACCTCAGCGTTCTTAAAGGGGGAACTCATGAAAGCTATTGGTCGTTCTTCCCCTTCAACCTTTTGGGTCAACACTGCCGCGGCAGAATGCGGCGAAGCAAACGAGTAAATGTAAAATGGGAGGGAGTAGTCCGGACTAGCCAGGACAGGAGCCTCCATTATAGTCTGTTTGATCTGGGTGAATGCCCGCTTTGCTTTAGGACTCCACTCAATTTTGGTATCCTTTTTCATCATCCCATTGAGTGGTTTGACGATTTCTGCGAATCCTGTGATGAATCGTCGCACAAAGTTGATTTTTTCAAAGAAGGATCGCATTTCTTTTTTACTGCCAGGCATTTGTAAGTTCAGCAATGCTTCGACTCTATCAGGGTCTATGGATATACCCTTCTCAGAGACAATATGCCCTAACAATTTCCCCTCGGTGACCCCGAATATGCACTTCTTAGGGTTGAGGGATATTCTGTACCAGCAACATCTCTCACAGATCTGAGCGAGGTGGGCGGGATGATCACGCCTGTCCCGGGAGAAGATGGTCAAATCATCCATGTAGATGATTATATATCGGTTTACAAGGCCCTCGAACGCAATGTCCATGGCCTTCTGAAACGTAGCCCCCACATTGATTAAGCTGAAGGGCATTCGTCTGTATGCAAATGTCCCCCACTTAGTGGTAAATATTGTTTTCTCTCTATCCTCATACTTGACCATGACCTGGTTGTATCCCGAATATCCATCCAAGAAAGACATCATCTGGGATCCACTCACTATTTGCAACACCTCGTCCAATGAGGGGAGAGGGTGATTATCTTTCTTGGAGGCCTTGTTCAAATTTTAGAAATCCACGCAAAGGCGGATCTCACTGTTCTTCCTGACTAGGACCAGGTTGGCAACCCATGTAGTATGTCAGATTGGAAAGATTATCTGGGCTGACAATAGTTTTTCTACCTCTTGACGCATCAGAGGCTCTATCAGGGGGTTGACTGGTCTTTGTTTTTGCCGAAAGGGCTTAGCGTCAGGTTTCAGGGGGATGGTATGGGTCATGATGGATGTGTCATATGTCTTTAAGTCTTCATAACCCCAGGCAATTATGTCAATATATTCTCGGAGAACTGCGAGAATCTTATCCTTTTCCTCGGGGGAGCAGGAGGTACCAATGTGAATGATCTTCTCTTCACCAGGCTGCCCGATCTTAACCTTTTTAAATTTTCCTCCCTCGGGGGAAGATGACACCTTCTCACGGGCCCGAGGGTCTGAGTCAAAGATTCGTTCTAATGCAACCATCCCCTTAGGGATGGTGTTGGTGGGAAAATCCATGATCCCATCATCTTCATCACCCTGCCCAGTATCATCGTGATCTCGTTCTTCCACTATCTGATCTTCAAAGACACCAACATTCGCCATGAAGGCCAAGATATGTTGATCATCCTCAAAAACTTGAAAGTGAGTGATATTATCTGGAATGGAGGGGGTGGGGACCATCTCAACTGAAAATCTCTGGAGTCGTGAGCCGGCCATCGGCTCGAGTGTGCTAGCAGAAACAGCCAGGGCGTCCGGGACGTAGTTCCGGCCCCGGGGAATGAGATCAATGTCAAAGGCATCAAAGTCTTCGATAAGGCTCCAAGCCCGATTGCGGTAAGCGGCCAGCCTTTTGTCGTGACATGTGTATTGACTCCGGACTTGTTTAACAACCAACTCTAAATCACCCAGAGCCCGGAGGCGGGTGATACCTTTCCTTAGCGCAAATAGGAGTCCAAGGACCAAAGCCTCGTACTCCGTGACATTGTTCATACAGTTGAACTGCAGCCTATAGGATGCGAGGAAGGATTTCCCTCACGGGTTGATTAGTTCTACCCCGGCCCCACAGCCTTGTTTGGATCAGGACCCATCAAACTTCAGGGTCCACAAGTCATTGTTTGCAATCTGGGGCTGGGAAAAGGGGGGTTTCTTTGGATTATCGTCGGGAGACTTGGGGATTTTCTCCCGGATTACCGACGTGGCAAAAGGATTCACCTCCGGAGGTGTTTGGGATACTTCGGGGGATGGCGCCAAAGGAGCGCACCCCACAGGGACACTGGGTCCCAGGGAATCAGTTGCATGCTGTTTGTTTCGGAGGGTATCAAGGTGCCGGTTAGCGATCGAGAGACATGGTTCACACTCAAGCTTTGAATATTTTTGGTAATGTACTCGGCACCAAGTACCAGATAGGAGTGTTCCAAGGGTCACTGTGGGACCCTGAGAGTTAACTTCAACTCTCACCTTTTCGTCCAAGTCTTGTGTTCTTTGCAACACTACGGGATCCTCTCCGGGGATGAAATCAAATGTTAAGACTTCAAGAGGGCGGTATACCCCCAGAGAAACCTTAGAGAAAAGGACTGCATTGACCCTTCCAACTTCGGTGAGGGCCTGTTTCATCCGGGGTTCACTTTCGACCCGGATCTGATTGGATTCTCCTTCCCACGGAAGCCATGAGTGGGTGAAGTCGGTCGAAAAGTATCCATTTAAGGACTTCGACCAATTCCAACTTAGTAACATCCCATAGGTCTCTGGATGTCCACCACTTGGATGTCAATGATGCTGGCTATCCTGGGTTCCTGGATAAGGTGTATCCGGACGTTCTTCAATTCCCCCACCATTTTCACAGCAGTCTTATCCAGTTGGATTACTGTACCATTAGATGGGGTGGGGTGGAGTCTGAGCTTCTGACAAATAGACAAGGGCATGATGTTACCCGAAGCTCTATAATTGACTAGGCAGTTGTGTATATTTTTGCCGTAAATGTTCAGGCCTAGTAGGAATGGAGGATCCTCATTATTTTCCTGGAAGACAGCCGTGTTTGCATCTTCAAAGGAGACGGTCTTGGGCGGGCGGCTAATGGCCTCCGGGTTTCCTAAGAGCTTCAGAAGAGACTTCTTCTGCTCAAGGCAATTCAGCAAAACCTCCATTAAGGTCATGGAGGTGGTGGTTTGTTCTAACGCCTTCGTGATGTCAAATCTTCCTCCCGAGAACTGGTGATTTTCCTCTGTGAGATCTTTTGCTTGGTTATAGCTAGGACCTTTTGGAGGGACGGGTCGATCAGTTGCATTACTCCAGGGAGGAGGAGTATCTCTGGCAGGAGGTATAGGTGTGTAAGCTGGTCCTTTACCCGCCTGACTCTGAGTATTGTATGGGGTCCGAGGGTTGGTAAAGGCATTGGCCTCAAAGGGCGGAATGGATTCATCAAAGAATCTTGGCAATTCGGATTCTTCCTCATCTTCCCCGGAAGTTTCGAAGAAGATGGTATCACAGGTGAAGGCACTGTGGGTTTGCTCTTGGACAGGGGGCTCCGGGGGAGCGGTATCATGCGATTGCTGCCTATCCAGCTGGGAGATCATTATGACTTTCTCTAAAGTGGCACAATTCACTTCATTGTGTGAACTTGTATCGTGTAGCCGACACCAATTAGTCATGGGCTGAAAGTCTGCGACTGGTGTAAAATGGGATGGTCCAGCACCATTTTGGTTGGCCTTTTGGTTCGGAGGCGAGCCTCCGATATTAGCGTTATTGTTCCATTATTGTTGATTGGGCTTAGGCCCGTTAAAGTTTCTTCCCCCGGTATTGTTGTTTCGTTGGCCGAAGAAGATATTCCCTCTGGGAATTTGAATTCTGGGGTGCGTAGGACCCTGCCTTCAGTTGACCTATGTCCATAGTCAAAGTGGATAGCATTCACCGGAGGGATTCGACCTCGGCAGTCAATTGAGTGTTAGCGTCACAATGGGATGGTTGTGGTGGTTGTTGGCTTTCTGGGAAGGCAGTAGGATTAACCGGAGTCGAGGGCGGAAATCCTCCAGTCGCGGATGACTGGAAGAAGGGCACTCTGGATGGTTGTGTCTGAGTCTATTGTGTCTGCTATGGCTGATTCCAAGGGAAGACTTCCAGACCCGGTGTCATCTGGGTCTGGGAGGGGTAAACATATCGTGCTTGTTGGTCTACCAAAGGTGGCGGGGGATTCACCGCCATCGAGGGGGCACCTATTACCAGATTGGGATTGTAACCCCCGGCGTATGCAGTTCTGCTGGGGATCATATTGAAAGGTGTGTTCTGTCCAATCCCGCCCGGGGATTTGTTGAGACCACGGGACAATTCTAAGGCCAGGTTGTATACTTTTGCCAAGGTATCCCAGTCGCCCGGGGTGGTTTTTCTCCAGAGGAGAGTGGCAACAAATGGGTCCATTACGTTAAGATAGGTCTATATAGTCACATCTGGGGATGGAATGAAGGGGCCCGTGCACCGCTTCAAGGCACGCTGGAACCTATGGTTGAATGCTGCAAGGGGTTCATTGGGTTCCTTTCTGATGGAGATGAACTGGCTGTGGGACCAAGCTGGGTCCACATGCACGCGAAAGGCAGCCAGGAAGGCATCCTCCATATCCTGCCAAGTGTTTATGAAGTTGGCAGGAAGGTTCAAGTACCAGTTCAACTCGCTTTGTCCTAGGGACAAGGGAAACATTTGAGTCACAACATCCTCATGCTGGATCCGGTGTCGGTTCATGGCATCTTTGTATGCCTGCAGGTGTTCTTCTATGGTCCATGAGCCTAAGTGCTCGTATCACGAGAAAATCTTCTCCGGGTGAGAGGGTAAATCATTGGTGGCGCCTAGAAAAGTGCCCATTGGGGACCCAGTGTTTCTGAAATATGCAGCCATTGGGGGAACTATATGTTGGGTAGTTTGGGTATTGGTTCCCGAGACCGTTTGGGGAGCTTGAGTATTCAAGGGTATGGTAGACCCCTAGACTACAGTGGCTGGTAGGACTTTGGATGTCCGTTTCTTTCAAGCAGGAGGCTCGAGTTTGACAAACCTTCCGGGATTCGGGGCAGACCTAAGGACTCTTTCAAATTTGGTAGGAGAAAAGGACCCAATCCCACTAAAGGCTTGTCTCCTAAAACTACAACTCAGGGAACCCTTGGGAGGTGTAAAATTAGAATCTCTGGGAGGGGACGAGTTCATGCCCTCCTTCTAGCGCCAGTTTCTGTTAACGGGGTTTTGCTGACCGGGTCTGCCAACAGTCGTAAGTTGTCACCGGGTTCCGGGGAAATCGGCCAACTCCGCCTGCAAAGGTTGTCCAGGGAAATAAATTCTCCGGGCCTTCAAGCACCTAGGTGTCGGGTCACGACGGTGCGGGGCTCGGTTGGGAGAGGTGACTATTTTCGAGGGGGATAGCTGGTTACTTCAACTCATTCTCCCAGAGATTCAACATGGTAAAGGGGGTTTCCCAGAGTATTCAACACTTAGAAAATAAAATAAAAAAAAGATCCTGTAGGGTTAGAAATGTTTCATCTAACTACAATCATGCTAAAATGTCTGGAACATCAACAATACTCTGAAAAACTACACTAAATACCGAAGAAATACACAACCATCAGTTAGCATTTTATCAGTAGCGGGAATAAAGAGGTCGTTAATCTACTTTAATATATCAGAGTAAAGGACATGCAGAATATTAAAACATAAAATACCATCAACTCAGAAACAGGGACGTTAACAACATCATTGCCATGAATCCTTCCTTCTTCATTAATATTCTTTCCAGCAAGCACTGGTGCGTGATACAATGGTGGCTCCAAGGGAGCATTCAACTACCAAGAACAGAACAATAGAGCATTGAGCTCTGTAACTAAAACCAGAAATCACTTTGCTATTTCTTATGGACAAAAAAATCATCAATTTTGCCGACCCTTGGAAATGGGTCAATCTGCCTATTTATACAACTCTCTAACCCTAACCCTATTTCACTGTGCTTTAATAAAATATAATATCTAGGGGCCGGTACTAACTGCGCCACCCTACAAAAGACCTGGAGATGAAATAGGTCTGTCATGTCAGAAGAATAAGATAAGAATATACATTGGAAGAATCGGTCTCGAGAAGAGAGCCAGAGAGGAGAAAGAAGAAAGTAGGTCCCTCAAGGACCAAGGCTACATGCCTCATAAATGGGAAATGCGGCACCCTGTCCCCAATGTGCCAGGTGTACCTTTGAACGGTGCCTTGAGAAGATCACCCTGTCAGAAATCAACTGCCGAGCCAATGCCTCTTGATATGCCCAACTACCCTCTAACATCTTTACTAACTACCTCTGAAAATGATCGGTCGGCCTCGGGGGCTGGGACACAGATCATCTGAAAGAATATAAAGTTTTGCATCTGGGACTCTGGGACCCGAGAACTTACGTTCCACAAAGAATAAAGAATGTTCAATATTTAAGTTTCCCCGATTTCCGGAGAAAACTCAAGACTGTTTATTATCACTAAAGGCCTGAAGGAGGCAAAAAATGTCATCTTCATCAATCTTCTTTAGGCTGGCCCTTCTATATCTGGCCACTTCAACTTGTTCCCCCAGGTCCGCAACATTATTTCTGAATTCATCCACCATTTTTGCGGCGTCATGGCCCTTTAGCGCCATTTCGGTCAATTTTACCATCTGGGCCCCGTCCATCCCCTCCGGGGATTGATACTGAGAGTTCATCATTTCATCAAAATTTCCCAAAACTGTCTCCTCAGGGGTATAAGTATTTGTACTAAGGGGATCAACCCCGGAAGCCTTTATTACAAAAGACTTGTATAAATTGGAAGAAGTCTTCACTGTATTCACCTTTTCTTGTAAGGACTCTAACAGTTGCCTTGTTACCTCCAATGTGAGGTCCAGTCTAGAGTGCTGAGTCCTTACGAAATCAAATGATTCCTCACCCAGAATTCTGGATTCATAAATTATATCTTCTCCTAGGGTGAGGAGCTCTTTGAGCTCTACCTTCCACACCTAGTAATTCTCGGCGTCACTCTCCCATTGCTCAATCAGCGCTTCTGCTGGAGAATAACCTGCCAGGCCGTATATATATTTCTGGGAGAGTGGACACTAAGAAACGCTGGGTGTTTCCTATCTACGAAGCAACCCATTCATCTACTGCTTGGGCCTTCTTTTTCATTACTCGCAGGGAGTCTATGTCGCTCTGCGGTAATTCCTTTGATGTGGAGGCCTGTGGAGGAGCGGCATTGATGGGTCTGGCCAGCTTAGCAAGCAATCCCATAAGGTTTGCGTTCTTCTTTTTCTCCACCTTGAGCCTCTGGGCCTCTTTTTCATATCGGGCCTCCACTGACCTTGCTGCCTCCTTCAGCAGGTCCACTTCGCCCTGCTTTCCTCTCTTGCCCAAGGATACCTCTGCGATATTGTAGTCTGCGGGATCTACGGTTGCTTCATCAGCATCTGGGGAGGGGTCGCCACTACTGCAATTGCTTCTCCGCCCAGCCCAGTTTGTAGGGTATGAACTATCTGGGCCTTCTTTACTTTTGGCGGGGCCTGTGCCAAGGCCATCATCTTGGCCAGGGAGAGAGGGATCACCGGAGTAGATTGGGCTTTTCTTTTCTTGCTTTCCACAAGCCACGGAGGTGGGAGAGGTGGCCTTCCTGCCAGAGTTTGTTCTTCAGACCCTCTCCTGGTATCCGGTGGTGGCTGCTCCTTTTCTACATATGCTTCCTCCATTTCTCTCCCTGCCGGAACCTCTTCTACAGCAACATCCTCAATTTCTATATCCTCAGCCTGGTCCCGGATGTCAATTGGCGAGTCTGGACCCTGGTTGGCTTCCTCGGGGATTTCTTCATGTTGCTCTTCTTCTTCTTCCTCATCTGTCGGCATTAAGGGAGGTATCGGGCCAAGATTTAGAGTTTGGGCCGCTGTGATTACCTGCCCGACGGCTGCCCCCGGGAGTGGCATTTGGAATGTGGCGGCTGGGGTTACGTTTTCTCCTGAAGGTTCGGGTCCGGGTTCCCCAGCGGATGCCTTTTGTTCACTTAGTTGTTGTTGGTCCACTCCCGGACCTTGTACTGCCTGAGCCCCGGAGGCAATCTCCAACCTTGCTTCTTCTTTCTGCTACTCTTCTTGTTCCGCAGCTTCTTGTTCCAGGTCCCGTAGGTCCACAGCCTCTTTTTCTTTCTCTGGGACTTCCGTCTCCGCTTGTGTGTCACCTCCTTACAGATTTCTGAATTCATCGGCTGCAAATAAATCAAACTCTTCTTCTGGAGGGGGACTAGCTGGGACCTCCGCCTGTTCTATTTCTCTCTCCGGTTCTGGGGAACTGGAAGAGAGGATCTCTACTTCTTTGGGGAGGGATGCCCTTGGCGCTGGTTCTGCCTTCGGCTGCTGGATGTGCTTTCTCTTCCTCTGAGTGACTAAAGGCAGCCCCACATCGGCTATTGTCGCCGCTTCCATAGGATCTACCCCAGTTGCCTTCATCATTAAGGCTGCTAGTGATGGGGAGGAAGGGGGACGAATCGGTCCGGACATAAGCGGGGGAGTGGCCAGCCTTGTCATTAGTTGCTCCCTCATTTGTTGGGAGGCTGCCACAGATTGCTGAATCTGTTCTTGTATGGGAATCTGTTGCACGGAGGGGGTTGTGGCTATTCCCTTTCCTTTGTCTGCGCCTTGTGCAGAAGTCTCAGCCTGTGAAGATGGCTCGACCCCCGGGGTCAATCTTGGTGCCGGTGGTGTTGATTTTGGTACCGGTCGGGGAGCTTGGCGCATACTCCCGGGACACACCCGTTTGAAATATGCGTGACTTCGCTCGACAATTTCCTGAGTGAAGTCCTCAATTATATGCTCTTCCTAGGTGGCCCAGTTTATTGCTGGCAATGCCATTTTATCTATCCCCTTCTCCTTGTACTGGGGATCTGTGGTGGGGGCGGTGTCTGAAAAGCCCACCAGGAACCTCTGGAGCTTTAGCTCCTGCATCAATCCAGCCATCATTCTGTCATAATGCCAGCTTTGCACATCCACGTCATCCTGGAAATTGGCCCAGAAGTCTTCCATGTGTGCGAGGTGGGGCTCCGAAGCCTGGGGTAGTGCTGTTGCAATTCGGCCATGCGGATCAAAGTTTCTCCATGCCAGATAAAATTCCTGTAAGTTATAACACTTTAGCTCGTTGTCTTCCTCCTTCGCGGCTGCCAGACTGCAGGTGTAGTTCCCACAGGAGATTAGGAACGAAACATTAGGGACCTTCTTGTGGGCCAAGAAAGCATGCAGCTCCATTATTTGCCTGTAATACTCCAGCAGCACGATCTTGTCCCCACAATGCTTGGGCAACAAGTAGGGTTTCCCAGAGAAGCTGGCGACCCTAATATAGGTATGTTGCTGGAACTGAATATAGTAGTGCCCGTAACTACTAACCAATTTCATCGCTTCAGTAGATAGGCAGTATTCGGCATCCCAGGTGGGCGTGAGTAGATGGTAGTAAATGAACGAATTATTTACCTGGCAAAAGCTGGGGAAGCTGGCCTCCCATTGGATCTGTGGGAAATAATCCCACGGTGCTTTTTGTCCTGGGCCAAATCTGAGGACGCCATCTGTAAGCAGGCCATTGGAGTGGGGCCTCTGTTGGGCCAAGGCCCAGAAAACATAAGAAGTCATATAGAACTTCTTCTTCTCATTCAATTGTCAGAACTGGGAGTCGATATGATTGGAGATTATGGTCGCCCAGTCGAAGAATTCCCCCTTAGTGGAAATGCCGAGGAGGAAAGAATACATCCATTTTGCAAATTCCTGGGCAGAGGGTTGCCCGAAGACCATGCTATCATCCCCATCTGGATGCTCTCTTTGAATTCAGAGCGGGAGATGTCGATCTTCATTCTTTTTGGGTCCCTCTTCGGGACCTTGAGCCAGTTTGTGTTTATATACACCTGGGCGGCATCTTCCAGTTGAGAAAATTGTTTCAAGGCATCAGTCCTTGTTACCACTGTGGCCCTATCAAACTGTGGGATGCCCAGGCCTGCTTGGAAAGTAACTGGGTCGAGGGACACCAGTGGAGTGGGGAACCCCGTGGGTTCTGCGGCTGTGAGCATGACAGCCCGGACAAAAGGATTGTAGTTGGCTTCCAATGCTAAGACAAGCTTCGGGGACTGCATGGAGCACAGGAAGCAAGCTGCCCAGAGGATTCTGGAACCCCCGATGTTGGTTACAAGTTTATCTCCAGCCTACCGCTGGATGTGCATTACTTTCACCAGGGCCTGTATTTTCGCCCAAGTTCCAACTCTGGCATCAGTCATTAGTTTCACTTTGGACTCAACCTTTGAGCCCACTATCTCATTGTCTTGCACAAATTTCATGGTGAGGGGCAGCTTTGCCAGGGCCTTCTCTATCTTTGACTTTACAGCTGCCCTGGTCTCTGTTGTCGTCGGCAATTCTGGGCTTCCAGGAGGGGATGATGCAGATGCTTCAGACATGGTTGGAAGTTGAAGTCTGGACCTGCGAGACAAAGCGACCATCAAAATATTTTATAAGAATGAAACAATTACTCCGGGGTCCGGAGTTCTCACCACCGCGTTATTTTCTTTTCCTGAAAAGTTAGTTTTGCATAAAGATATCCGAAAAGCAAAAACATATGAACTTAATATTTTCATCATATCTCCGGGTCTGGGAAATTTTATCACATTTGGCGAAGACATAGGATGAGGGGTGGTAAAGGGGCCTGAGGCCCAGAGAAATGACCATTAACAATGAAGAATGTGAAGGTAAGTCCACGTGGGCGCCACGTGTGTTGGCATTAATTGGATGTGATGGCGACGACGGCGGAGCCGACTGTTCAAACGCGCGAAAAGGGAAAGCCACTTGGCTGGAAGTAATTGCGTGCATGGAAAATAAATGAGGCTCTGACAGCCTTGATGGAGGAGAGAGAAAATTGCCTGTTTGAAACCGGCCACAAGCTGAGTTTCAAACAGGTGGTTTTCTGCCTCGAAGAAAACTTGGAGGCAAAAACCAGAAGCAAAGGCAACTCGACCAGCTCGTCAAGCCACCTGGAAGGATACACACAGATCGGAAGGATATACACACGGAATGGTGGAGATATACAAGGGATATCTATATAAATGCACATATATATATGAATATACACACAGGATGACTCCCGCGAGAAAACTAGACAAAGCAGAAACATATATATACAATTGTCTACATCATGTACATGCTATTTACAGACTATTTACAAACTATTTATAGACTATTTACAGACTAACAACCCCTGCACAGAAGGCAGACAACCTTCCAGCAGAGCCGACCCACCAATGGGCGGCAAAACCAGAAGACAAAAGTAGGACACGACGGAGAAACGAAGCAAACGAAAACAAAACCAGGCAAACCAAGAGAACCAGAAAAGACGAAAGCAAAACAAAGAAGAGGGAAGCTGAAGCACCAACCTGAAGGCGCAGAAGGCGGAGGAAAGGAAAGATTACCATGAGAACTCTGCAACAACTTCGAATCGTCAGGCTGTCGAGATCACCACCATAGAGCGCTAGCGTACGTCTGAGAACAACTGAAGGTGTTAAGCTTTGATTATCACAAATTTCTCTATAACTGCTCTGCTAATCACTTTGAAATCGCTCTATTTCACTCTAAGTGCTCAAAGGTTTTAATCACGGTAAATGTGAAAATGACAGGTGAGTCTATTTATACCCACGGTAAAAAGTAATCCTCCTCCTTCCGGGGATTTTAGGTCAGGAAAAACCTCCGGACTCCGGGCCCTGGGATTCCTTATGATGATATTCCTAAGAACATCATAGCAAAGAATCCCAGAGTCTGGAATCTGGCTTCCGACAAAAGATGACCTCCGGGACTGGAATCTCAGAGGGGAAAACCAAACCATGAAGACAACACACACCAAGAAGAAAACCCCGGAGAAAGAAAGAAAAAGGAAAAGAAGTAAAAAGAAAGAAGGCAAAGCCGCAGCAAAAAGAAAAACAAGGGAAAAAAGGGGGACCCAACATTTTGCACACAAAATGTAGGGACGGGGATGCAGGGCATAAAAACTACCAAAGGGTACAAGGTATACATACCAAGACAAAAATCCACTGAAATTAGTAGAGATATCAAATTTGAAGAGAACATTGCTTTGAAAATATCCACACTCATTGAAGAAGGATCAAATAAGAATCAGATGGAGAATACTATAGAATATGATGAAATTGAGAATCAGAGGGAGAATGCCTTTCACAATAATGAGAATCAAGGAGAGAACATAATAGAAAACTATGAACCTTCTCCACCTCACCTTGAAGATGTTGAAATTCCTAACAGCAAGAAAAGACCATTATGGACAATAAAAATGATTGAGGAAAATAATGTTGAACTAGATGAAATGTCTAAAGAAAGTAAAAGAACAAGGAATCAAAAGCACTATCTTGCACTTATGGCAGAACTTAGAAAATTAGAACCAACTAATGTTAAAGAAGCCCTAGCATGTCAAGCCTGGAAAGATGTGATGATTCAAGAATACCAATCTATTGTAAAAAATGATGTTTGGGAAGTAGTGCCTAGACCAAAAGGGAAAACCGTCATCTCCTCTAGATGGCTATTCAAAATCAAATATGCATCTAATGGCAGTATTGAAAAACATAAAGCTAGATTTGTTGCCAGGGTTTTTTCTTAAAAGGCCAGAATTGACTACGAAGAAACCTTTGCTCCAGTTGCTTGTTACACTTCTATAAGAAATATTATAGCCATTGCAGCATCCAAAGGGTGGAAGATACATCAAATGGATGTAAAGACAACATTTCTAAATGGTGTCATTAAAGAAGAAGTATATTAGAACAACCAGAAGGTTTCATCACCCATGACAATAATTATGTTTGCAAATTGAAGAAAGCACTCTACGGTCGCAAGAAAGCTCCTTGGGCTTGGTATGAATGTATATATAATTATCTCTCTAAGTTAGGATACTCCAAGAATGAATCCAATCCTAATATATACTTCAAAATATTCAAAGGTGAAATGGTAATCATAGTTCTTTATGTTGATGACTTATTAATTACAGGAGAAGATCATCTTATTACTAAATGCAAACAAGAAATCACAAATGAATTTTACATGAAGGATCTAGTATTGTTACACTACTTCTTAGGATTAGAAGTTGTACAAAAATAAAATCATATTTTTCTAAATCAAAGAAATTATACTATGGACATCTTAACCAGATTTGGCATGAAGGAATGTAATCCATTAACCACTCTGATGGAAACAAATTTTCATAAACTCAAATAAGAAGCTACAAATTCAGAGCCTACAGATTCCTCTTATTACAGACAACTAATTGGACCTCTTATGTTCTTGGTAAACACTCATCCTGATATCTGCTATGCCACAAATGTTTTAATTCATTTTATGTGTGAACCTAAGAAGATCCACTTAACAGCTGCTAAACATATTCTAAGATACTTATGTGGTACAATTGAGTTGGTTCTAAAGTATTAGAATGTTGAGATACAACTCCAAGGATTCACTGACTTCGATTGGGCCAAAAATTCAATCGACCATAAAAGCACTACAGGATGTTTCTTTAGCCTTGGATCAGCAATGATTTCATGGTTTAGTAGAAAATAATTAGTTGTTGCTCAAATCTCTAGCGAAGAAGAATACATGGCCACCTCTATGGGTTCTTGCAAAGCAGTATGGTTAAGAAAGTTACTATTTGGATTGTTTGGCAAGCCTCTAAACCTACAGTAATTTATTGTGACAATCAAAGTTGCATTAAGCTTTCTGTAAATCCAGTCTTTCACAATCGCTCCAAACACATAGAAATTCCTTTTCACTACATAAGAGATATGGTAGACAAAGATATTATCAAACTCGTCTACATAAATATTGAAGAACAAAATGCTGATATTTTTACCAAGCCTCTTGCAAAGTTGAAAATCGAGTACTTCAGACAAAAACTTGGTATGATTAAGTTGTGATTAAATTTATGATATTCTATCTCTTAAATAGGAAAATTAATGTATTCATGAATAATAAATTAAAATATTGCAATATTGTGTTTTTGAAAGATGACAATCTTTCTTGTGTGTAAATTTACTATTGTAAGGTGACGACCTACAATAGTTTGACTTAAGTTATCATATAATCCAGTTTCGAATTTAGTCGGGGATCATGATAACTAGTGGTTCAAGTTTTCGATTCAGATTGTGTCGGATATCTTGACACCTATGTTTATCACTAAAATCTAGTTCCAAATTTTGTCGGGGATTGTGATAAATTTCCTTCATTAGGTTGAACTTATGTTCCTGATCATGCCAAAAATCCTGATTTAGAGTGATTATGTGTTATTTTAAAGGGAATCCAGTTCTAAATTAAGTCAGGTATTTCAATAACACTCACATATTGTGATTATCAATCCTCTCTCTCTAAGAAGGATTGTTAAACTATAGTGACAAATTGATTGATAATCGACTGCAATCTATGTTGAAACAGAGTTTAACAATATCTTTTATTGAATCGACATAGTCGATATTACAAAAACCTTGGAATACATTAATGTTGTTACGGGTAACTATCATCCGATAGTTAACGTAACATATTATATATTAATATGATACATTAACTATCAAAGGATAGTTATCGTAACAATTGCATATAATACAAAGTGCCTAAAATGAATACTATTGATAAGTCTTGTGTTTACGAAAGAGCATGTCTACGTAAACAATTCTCTTCTTCTTTTCTCTTATTCTCTTCTTGTTTCTTCTTATTCTTAGCTTTCTTCTTTTCTTTTGGCTTCATCTTCTCCCTAGGATTCTTTCTTTTTGTCTCTCTTATAGGTGGAAACACTTGTGGTTTCACCATTGTAGAAATCCTTGTCTACCTACCCATAGCCACTGTGGTTGCAAAACTCGGCTCTCCAACCTCTATAGGTTCATCAGTAGCTTTCATAATTATTTTTATATGAAAATCTATGAATTATCTAACATTAGAAACCTTATTTCTTAATCTTCTCTCTATCTCAAGTGCTTACACCTCCTTGTGCACCTTTATATCTCTCTCATTATATGTACCAAACCTTGATTTGGTAGGGTCTCTTGGTTTGTTGAGTAAGTCTTTAGAATATAGATATAGAATTTGTTCATCCACCTCATAGTCCATTGGCATCATCCAAGATTTTCTAGGTTCAAATGCCTCCATTAGGCATTCATATATATTCTCCATAAAACATATATCTTTCTCATACTACTCAACTATGGAATTTTGAATTATCTCCCTTTGATGCATTGCCTTCTGAAAACCTTTGAAATAACCCCATATAGATGTAGTCCTCATTTCACTTGATATTTTTACATTAAATCATTGATTTTTTACACCTATTGGTTTATCAATAGACCAATTAACAAGACCTACTACTGGATATTCATTCATAAAATAGAAGAAAATACAAAAGATGAGTGTACCAAACTTAAAGATGTTCTTCTTATCTTTCTTTATCTTCATCAAATTCTCTATGAGTTGTCCCCTCATTACTTCATAGAGATCATACTCCTTATTCTCCTTCAACATTTGATACGTTGTGTAGATTGGAATTCCTGACACTAAGTTGTCACAGCTTGAATGATAGAAATTGTAACCAACCACCATAGCTACAAACTTGACATCATCATAGATGATATCATTGATTGTCATACCTCTCTTATCAGTCACTGCACCTGTAGAATCATGAAAAATATCGTACATCAAAATTATTAGTGTTGGTATGCCACAGGATGACCATAACCATGTCACTTCCCTAATCACCTCTTTTGTGATCTTCATGGGTTGGTTTAGCCACATGAACTCTCCATGTATTCTTCTTAGAATGTATATAATCCATTCTTCTTCCTCAATGTGTGGAAAATATGTGAATTGTGCAAAATTATTTTCTTCTAGGGTTTTGTACTCGGGTTTTAATTGATGATCATTGCTGACAAGTTTTGTGTGATATAATTCCTTCTGTTTGTATTTGTCAAGATCCTCTAGGTTGGAATGTACATAAGCTTGTACATCTTCCACATGTAGTACACCGTAGGGAATATTCAATAAAGTTGCTTTGGGATCCACTTCGACTAATTTGTATGGGTGTTTCTTAAACTTAGGTCAAGGTCTTTCTATTATATCAATAATTGTACGTGTATCCATCTCGAGAATTTGATTTTACAGAATGTGCATAAGAAACTACCTTTTGCAGAGCTATGGTTTTCATGCAAATGACTTGATAAATTTGATGAACTATAACTGATTGAATGTTTGAAGATGATAAGTTGATGATCACCAAGCTACAAAAGTGAATGCAAGACATTAAATCTATTAATGTATTATATTGTCATTGATGTCAACTTGATATGGTTTGATTGTTCATACACATATTTTCATAACCTTGAAGATCTGAAGAGACAAATCTTATGTGGTCGGTAAAACATAAAAGGTTTGTATACACTGAGTGACAGTGAAAACCAAGCATTTCACAGTGTATAACAAGCACATCAGTAACCAAGAAATTGTTACCTAGCATAACTGAATTTGATTACTGAGCATAACTAGAGTTAATGACCGACCATAACTAGAGTTAAATAATGACAAAATTGCTTAGCTGGCAGAGCTACAATTTAGGGATTGACTGATTGGTTATTTTATTATCAATGATCACTTAAGATAAAGCAAGGAAGAAGATTTAAAGAATTTTATATTCATGGTTATCAAGGAGAGATTTATGGAATAAAACTAAAGGAGAGCTTTACGGGATAAAGTAAAGCATGACAAGTTTTACAGATCAAGGAGAGATCTACGAAAAAAAAAGGAGATTGAGCGGCTAATCATGTCTATATAAAGAGACAAGGAATTCATTATCAAAGAGAGGAATGTTGAATATATTTTGTGTGAAGATAGAACTCTTCATGCAGATTTGATCATACAGGTTGAATAATAGAGCCAAGGAATTATGCAAACACCGAGCAACATAGGACAGAGCATTCATTGAGAAGAATAAAGAAAGAAAGCAAAGGAACTAAAGTGTATATTGATCAGAGAGATATTATTGGACTAACAATAGATCTAAATATTTTCAAATCAAAGTTGTATTTTGAACAGATCATTTACTGTATCAGTTTAACCATTGATTCAGAAAATCTCTTAGCCGAGTGGGATTTAACAGTCCTTATTGTATTGAGATACTCAAGAGTATCAAAAGGTTTTCTTGTTGACATCATAGTTAGTGCCAGGTCAAAAGACAAACTATTGGTTTTAAATCCTCTAACAAGGTCACACTTAACAGTGTGTATTGTAACCTTTAACATGGTTGGCTCTTAACCGAGTGCACTTTAGAAGAGTGAAAGTATTTTGGGTTACCGGTCTCAGGGCGGTTTTCCCATATTGGGTTTCCACATTAAAATCTATGTGTCAAATGAGTATATGTTTCATTGTATTGATATTTTGTTTTACATGTTATTGAAATTGGATTGGTCGGTTAACACGAAGTTTATTTTCTGCTACTCGGTAAATTCCAGAAAAGATAAACAATATATCTTACCGAGCAGTTTATATTTGTTAAGATTATTTATCAAATACATCTTGATGAAATTGGGACTGTAAGATAAATGAAGGTATTATATTTGTGAGATAAGTTTTTTGGTTGGATCTTTTGGAATAATTGTTAAGGCCACTGATTCACCCCCCCTTCTTAGTTATTCTAACAATTGGTATCAGAGCTCTGGTGCTTGGAAGAAAAGTTTAAAGGGACTTAAGCTAAAGATCACAAGATGAGTAAAAGGGATGTGCCTAAGTTGAACAAGGACAACTTTGCATCATGGCAAAGAAGGATAAGACTTCATCTATCTGGTATTGGAAATGATGATACACAACACTTGGATATTGAATATGTTGCACCTACTAGACCTTTGAGTGTTAATCAGTTGAGAGAGAAACATGAACACAATTCTATGATGATAGAGCTTGCTTCTTCACTAACTGATGTTGAATTTGAAGATGTAAAATCATGCACCTGTGAAAAGAAAATGTTGGACAAACTCAAGCTAGTACATGGAGGATATGCCAATGTGCTGAGAGCTAAAGATGAAAGCCTAAGAGGAAAATTTGATGACCTGAGAATGAAAGGAGAGAACATCACTCAGTACAGTGATAGAATCGAAGAAGTTGTTAATGCTATCCATGGATTAGGAGGAGTACTTGGTGAAGAAATAGTTGTAAGTAGAATTATGAGAACCTTACTGCTTGTTTATGCTATTACTATATATGCAATTCAAGAAATGAGAGCAATAGCTAGTAACAATGTTACTCTTGATAGTTTGATTGGTAGACTTATTTCATTTGAGATGAACAACTATGACAACAATGTCTTACCTACTATTGATTCTTCATTCAATTATTCTTTGAAAATAAGAAAATCTAGTAACAAACACACTATGAGAAATGATAGTGACAGTGATAGTTATGAGCAAGAATTTGATGAACTTGAAACACTAATGCCTAGGAGATTACATAGAAGTAAAGGAAGATATAAAGGTAAATTACCATTGGTTTGTTTTAATTGCAAATAAATTGGACATTTTGTTGCTAGATGCCCTAACAAGAGAAAGGATGAAAGAAACAATGACAAATCTTATGAAAATAAGTATGACAAAAGTGATGAACAAAACTACAGAAGCAACCAACACTCTGACAGAAGAGATAACCGAGATTACAAGGACAAAGGAAAGAAGACTTATTAACTGGTTGAGAACAAAGCTGAAAATTATGATACTAATTCTGATGAAGATATTGAGGTAGTATTTGTTGCTATGAAGGATGATTCACACAAAGAAGAAATTTATGTTGAAACACCACTCATATCTAAAGTTAGCAAAAATGATGTCTGGATTATTGATAGTGGTTGTGCTCATCACTTGACTGGAGATAAAGAAAAGTTTGAAACCTTTGAATATTATAATTGTGGTTCAGTTAGGATGTGTAATGACTCACCTTGCCCAGTTGAATGAAAAGGTACCATCATGTTGAATAATCTAATCAAATGTGAAAATGCATATTGGGTGAAAGGACTTAACTATAATCTATTGAGTGTGTCATATCTGAACAACACAGGACACTGAGTTGCATTTGAGAACAAAAAGACAATGATCTATAATGGAACAGGAAATTTGATTGGTACTGGTGAACAAACAAAAGGTAATCTATTCTATCTTGATAATATTGAAAACACTTACTTGTTGACTATAAATGAAGACATTTGGTTGTGGTATAAAAGGTTATGTCATGTGAATTTTGACAACATGGTTAAGATAATTAAGAAAAGAAAAGTGAGAGGCTTACTGAGTATTTCAAAGCCCGACCATGTTATGTGCAAGAATTGCCAAATAGGAAAAATGACAAAGTCTAGTTTCAAGAGAAAAACCTACTCATCTAATTCTATTTTGGAGTTAGTCCATACTGACTTATGTGGACCAACGAGATCAAAGAGCTATTATGGTGATAGATACTTTATTCTATTTTTTTATGACTATTCTAGGATGATGACTATCATGTTCTTAAAATAGAAATCTGAAGCATTTAAGATGTTCAAATGGTATAAAGCTAAAGTTGAAAAACAAGGTGGAAAAGAACTAAAAAATTTAAGATTAGATAGAAGAGGAGAATTTATTTCTGATGAATTCACTAACTTTAATAATGAGCATGGGATTATAAGATAGGTTTCTGCACCGAGAACACCATAACAAAATGGGATTGCTGAAAGGAGGAATAGATCAATTGTTGATTGTGCTAGAATACTAATGATTAAAAAAGGCATCACACAAAAATTCTGGAGAGAAGCTGTAAGTACTACTGTCTATACACTAAACTAAGTTCAATTGAAGAAAGACACAAATAAGACACCTTATGAGCTATGGTATAGATACACATCAGATGTGATTTACTTTAGAATTTTAGGAAGTTAATGTTATATACTAAAAGATGATAGAAATGGGAAAATTAACTCTAAAAGTGATGAAGGAATATTTCTAGGAGATTCTACTAAACAAAAATCTTATAAATGTCTAAACAAATTTTCTAACAAAATCATTCAGAGTGCAAATGTTAAAAAGGATGAATTTGCTGAGAAAAATGATGAGGAAAGGATAAAGGAACCTAAATATTACAACATATTTGTCTACATTGAAGAACCTAACACCTTGCCCGAGTGACAGAATAATGCAACCAAGCAACAGGTGCACACACCGAGAATTAGGAAAATGATCACAATGCTAAACCAAGTGATGAAGATCAAAATGAAGAACAAAGATCTAAACCTGTACTTGCTAAATATGTCAGAAGACACCGTCCACGAGATTAGATCATTGGGGACAAAAGAGCAGGAATGAGAACAAGAAGTAAGTCACTTAATAATAGATGTTTGATTTGTGGTTTTGACCCTAAATATGTTAATGCTACACTTGAGAATCAAGAATGGGTTAGTGCAATGAATGAAAAGATTAAACAGATTGAGAAGAATAAAACATGGATATTAGCCTAGAGTAAGTGAAAAAAATGTCGACATTGGCACCAAATGGATTATCAGAAACAAACTTAATGAGAATGGAGAAGTCACAAGGAACAAAGCAAGACTGGTATGCAAAGGGTATGCACAAGGAGAAGGTATTGACTATGGAGAAACCTTTGCACCCGTTGCTAGACTAGAAGGAGTAAGAATTCTACTTACTTATGCTACTTTTAAAGGATTCAAAGTATACCAAATGGATGTTAAATCTGCATTTCTAAATGGAATACTAGAAGAAGAGGTATACATTGAAAAACTTGAATGGCTTGTTGATCCCAACAAGAGGAACATGGTTTATAAACTACACAAAGCCTTGTATGGATTGAAACAAGCAACAAGAGCATGGTACGAAAGAATTCACTCTTATCTCATTAGTATTGGATTTGTTAGAACAAGTGACAATAGTAATCTGTATTTGAAAGGAGATACTAATGATAAGATTTTGTTTGCTGAGATATTTGTTTATGATATCATATTTGGAGGTAATGATATGCTATGCAAGTCATTTTCTAATAAAATGAGAAAAGAATTTGAAATGTCAATATTTCAAGAGATCAAATTTTTTCTTGGTCTACAAATTCTACAACAGGATGAAGGCATCTACATTACACAAATAAAAGACATCAAATAAGTTTTGAAGATATTCAAGATGGAGGACTCCAAACCAGTTGGAACACCCATGGCAACTATATGCTGATGAACTATAACTGATTAAATGTTTGAAGATGATAAGTTGATAATCACTAAGCTACAAAAAGTAAATGCAACACATTAAATCAGTTAATGTATTATATTGTCACTGATGTAAACTTGATATAATCTGATTGGTCATATACATATTGTCATAGACTTCGAGAAACCAAAGAGATAAATTTTATGTTATCGGTAAACATATAAAGCTAGTGTACACCGAGTGACAATAAGCATCGATGGATAGTGCACACTGATGGATAGAGAACCCCGAGCAGTCACAGTGTATACCAAGTGCCGCAACACCAAGCATAACTGAAGTGAACCCCAAGCAGAACTAAAGGTAATGTCTGAGGACAACTAGAGTCAATGACTGAGTAAACTAAGAGTTGATCACCGATCAGAACTGGAGTTAGGAAATGACAAAATACTTAGCTGACAAGAGCTATAATTAGAGTTAACAGATTGATTACATTGTTTTTATTGATCCAATAAAATAAGGATAAGAAGGAGATTTAAAGAACAAAAAACAAGGAGAGACTTGTGGAATAAATCTAAAGCAAATCTTTAAAGATTAAAGCAATGCATGGCAAGAATTGCGGATCAAGAAAGCTATCTACGTCAAGAAAAAGAAAGACAAGGATAGAAGAATGGTAAAATCATGTCTATATAAAGAGATGAGTAATTCATTATGGGAGGAGAGGAATGTTGAATATAATAAAGGCTAAGAAAAGATAAACTGCTATTCGGTAAAGCTTGAGAAAAGATAAACTGCTATTTGGTAAATCTTAAGAAAATGATAAATAGTATATTCACTGAGTAGTATATATTTGATATTCGGTAAATGCTAAGAAAAGATAAACTGCTATTCGGTAAAGATTAAGAAAAGGATAAATAGTATATTCACTGAGCAGTATATATTTGATAAGATTAATTAAAGGCATACATCTTGTAGGACTGAAGATAACTAGAGGTTTTATATATGTGATATAAGTTTTTGTTGGATTATTGGATTAATTTTTGAGGCCACTGATTCACACCCCCCTCTCAGTCATTCTAACAATTGGTATCAGAGCTTGTGTGCTTGGAAGAGAGTTTAAAGAATCAAGCTAAAGATCACAAGATAAGAAAAATGGATGTGCCTAAGTTGAACAAAGACAAATTTGCATAATGGAAAAGAAAGATAAGACTCCACCTCTTAGGTATTGGAAATGATGTCACACAGTACTTGGATACTGAATTTGTTTTACCTACTAGACCTCCGATAGTTTATCAATTGAGAGAGAAACATGAACATAATTCTATGATGATAGAACTTGCTTCCTCACTCTCCAATGTTGAATTTGAAGATGTCAAATCATGCACCACTGCAAAGAAAATGTAGGACAAACTCAAGCTAGTACATGGAGGACATAAAAATGTGTTAAGGGCTAAAGCTAAAAGCCTAAGAGGAAAGTTTGATGAACTAAGAATAAAAGAAGAAGAAAATATCACTCAATACAATAGCAGAATCAAAGAGGTTTTTAATTCTATATGAGGAGTAGGAGGTGTACTTGAAGAAGAAACAATGGTAAGTAAAATTCTAACCCTACTGTCTGTTTATGTTATTAGAGTATCTGCAATACAAAAAATGAGAGTAGTGGCAAATAACAATGTTATCTAGATAGTTTTATTGGTATACTTATTTAATTTGAGATGAATAACTTTGACAACAGTGTCTTACCAACTATTGAGTCTGCATTCAAATCTTCTCTAAAAATAAGTAAATCAAGTCATAAACACACTATGAGAAATGATAGTGAAAGTGATAGTGATGAACAAGAACTTGATGAAATTGAAGCACTAATGACTAGAAGATTGCAAAGAGGTAAAGGTAGATACAAAGGTAAATTACCATTGGTCTATTTTTGTAATCACATAAAAATGGTCATCTAGACCCTAGACCCCCAATCTCAACATTTAATCAAGAAACCCTAAGTCCTAAATCAAACAGGAAATTCCTCAATCTATCAAATTTAAACTGATCTAACCTAAACCCTAGGTCCTAATCAATCATCTTACTTGATTAATTAATTAATCCCTAAAATCATATTACATTGGCAAATAAACTTTATACTAGTTATTTAATTAATATTATGATATATTAATTAAAGAAAATTGCTAAATTGTCAACTAAATCAAAAACGAATTAAATTAATTAGTAAAAATACAAATATGCATTCAAAATCATTTAAATTATTAAAAATTCATATGAAATCATCAAATCCAGTTAACTGATTATCAAATTGGAAACAATCTAGTTCCACTCAGTTAACTGATTCTCCACTATTTATCATTTTGGAAACATTTCAGTTAATTGAGAACTGAATATGGAAGTTTCCAAAAAGACTGATCAGTCAGTTCAGTCAATTGACTCTTTCGACCAATCACATTGCTTGCACATGCATTTTGCTTCTTCAATTGAATCTGAGACACTCTTTTGTTTCGATCTTGATCGTCGATTCGAGAGAGATTTCTATAAAAGAGAAGATCTTTTCCTTCACAAAGGATCCTAACTCTTGCATTATTGTTATTATACTACATTTTACTCTCAAGCATATTCTAGCTTTCTTTCATTTTAGCTTTCATTATCTTAGCTTAGTTTACTTTTGTTTAATCATGCAAATCTTAATTTTAGAGCATATTTGAATTTGGTGTTTTTAAATTGAATCTTTCACATTTCAATTTGGTGCTTCTAAAACAAATCTAATTAGGTTGGATGAACAACAAACTTCATTTTTCATATCATTTTAGATTAATCATATAGATTTAAAATCCTTCATTTAGGATATTGGTGTAGTCATTGAGTTTGTGACGACCTGAGAGAAAACTCATACTCCTTCCTACTAGAAGTAAATAGATCGATTTAGGTTAGTGTAGTTTACTGCATTTCAATTTCATGTTTTCTAACCTGCTAACCATGTAATGATCTATTGAAGTGTGTGTGTTTGTAGCTTGCAGGAGCAGGTACCCATTTTCATGCATACATTTCTGACGCCCACCGTGGGGTTTGATCATCCATTTGAGCCAAATCCTTCCCACATTTACTTTGAGCCAAATCTAACTCCACCATCGTATCCAAGTTGTCATTCCAATTCAAAATGACTATAAATATGCCCATATCAGCCCAAAACTAAATCATTGGCAAAAACAATTTGCATATAGAGGTCGTACGACCTTCTGCACACAAATCTAGATAGAGATCTCTGTCTACACGCAAACTGAGGTAGTAGGCAAAATTTTTTGAAATAAAAATTTTGTTTATGGTTTATCCTTTCACAACCTAGGTTTTGTTTTTAAGTGGTCTTCTTCACTGCAGCAGACATCGCATAACATAATCACAGGCCTAACCCCACGCCAACCCAACACAAAGCGCTTAGCTTTGATTAATGAGTTTTCAATTTTCTATAAAAATAACTAAGCTTACTCCCACAGAGTCAATGTGGGTCTAACATCCCACACACCC
>MU225988.1:3217535-3244188 GCA_018584345.1 Thuja plicata
CCACTTGATTGTCCTCTTCCCCAAGTGTTATTTCTGCCCCTTGTGTTCTTGTTGCTGCCCCTTCCTTGTTCTTGTCTTTTCTTCCACTTCTCTTCCACTTTGATTGCCATTTGATAGCACTTTTGGATAGAGGTAAAGTAATGTAGGCTGAGTTCATCTTGGATTGACAACTTAAGGCCATTCAAATACCTGGCCAACTTCTCCTCTTCAGTTTCTTTGGTGTTTGTCTTCATGCACAAATTTAGAAACTCTTCAGTATAGGTTCCCACATCCATCTCCTTTTGCTTGAGATTTTTCTTCCTCTTATGGATTTGAACCCCATAATCTTCAGGAACATAAGTTCCTCTCAATAATGCAGCCATCCTAGTCCAAGCTATGATTGGACTCTTACCATCTTTCACCCTTTCAGTTTGGATGAAATTCCACCAAGTTAGGGCTGCTCCCTTCAACTTGGATTTTTCTATCTTCACCCTTTTCTTCTCAAGGGTATCCTCACATTCAAAGTAACTTGTCATTGCCTCTATCCAACCCACAGCCAAGTCTGGATTCATTTTTCCATGGAAGGTAGGTAACTCTGCCTTGTCTTCAAAAGGTCTTTTTCCCATAGATCTAAGGGCTTTGATGAAAGGTCTTTGGTCTGCAGGGATTTGATCTTCATTATCTGAAGTTTCCTCCGAATCCTCTTCTTCTTCAGATTCTTCAACCTTCTTGGTGCCTTTCTCCTTTCCTTCTAATCTCTTCTTCAGTTGTGCCATTTCCTCTTCTAATCTCTTGTTTCTTGCCTCTTGTTCTCTCACCATTTTGGCCAACTTGGAGTTGGTCATCTTCCCTTGAGGTTCAATTTCAAGATGCTGCTCAAAGGATGGTTGTGCTTCTTCCTCAGCCATGTCTTATGGTGTCAATCTCTGGCTCTGATACCACTTGATGCAATGGAGGTGTGGTGGTACACCCAAAATTGAAGAGTTTTGTTCTTCAAAAACCTTCTTCTTGCAATCACTGCAAAGGTTTGTGTAAATGCCCTAAAATATCACGAATCACTGATTATTAAGGTGTCCTATAAGTCAATCTGACCACCAAATGAAAAGGGTCTCAATCACTAAGACTCCAAACTCAAGAAGACAACCAATCCCTGGTTGCTCCTAAAACACCTAAAGGGCAATTTTTGGTTTAATGAGACAAATTGAGGAAATGTTGCTAAGGAATGAAAATAGGCATGGATCTTTCCTATTTGGGTCCAAAATAATATTTTCCCACTGGTTTCAAGATTCTATCACATGGTTTTCAAGTACATGCTTCATAAAAACCCAAAACTACTAGTAGCCCTGGCTGAGAGGTTTTGGGGGGTTTAACCTTTTGTTTTCCAATTGAATATCCCAAGAAAACACTGGTTCCAAAAACCCCTTGGACACTTAATAATTCCCCAAAGTTCAGAAGTCTGGGTGTTTGAAGCATCTGCCAAACTACTACAAAGTCTGTTTTGCAAAAAAGCCATAATTAGGCCAATTTAACAAAGGAAGTACCCTTTAAACTTATCATAGAGCCTCCAAACCACTTGCATTTGATGTTTAATGGTCAAAAACTCTTAAATCTGGATTTTGGTGCCTAGGCTCAAAGTTTAAGGCATTCAAATTACTATTGTCCTCACAAAACTGGGGGTCACACATGGAGATGTGCCCCTAGGGCATCATGTTTCTCCCTCCAACCTGCATATTTTGTACTAAACCAAAATAAAATCAAAGAGAATCATTATTACAAGGATTCCACCAAAGGGTTTTAATTTCCCATAGTGGAATCTTCAGATATGAACAAATTTGTCTCGAAACCCTTGATTGGAGGCAAAACCACAGGCTGTAGCAGTAAATCTACAATAACTTTTGACTCACAATGAATTAGAACCTCAAACCAAAATCATCTAAAATTTATTTGTCCAATATTTCTTCTCCAATTTTTTTTAGATCTCCAGCATTCTGTACAAATCCGTACAATCCAAAAAATAGTCAAAATTGCAGGAAAATGAGTGATTTTTATTGATTCAAAAGTGCCAAATACATCATAATGCCTTCTACCCACTTGTAAGGGAATAAGAAGGCCTCCCCAAATTTTTTAAAACCAATTTTCAAACTAATTAGCCATTGGGGGGCTTAGTTACAATGATTATGCAAAGTTGTCAAGTTGCATTTTGACAACTTTGACAACTTTTGCAAAATGTTGCAAAATGAAGTGTAAATGACCAAAAGTGATCCAAAATGGATCATAATGGTCTAAAAACATGAAATAAATAAAAAACAACTAAAATCTAAGAGTTTTTCCAATCCTTTGACCCTCAGTTGACCAAGGGCTTATCCTGCCTAATCTTGGTACTGGAGTCTCACAATTGGATTCTACGGGCAACTCTTTATTCCTAAACAACCTATGTGCTATTAGGACCTTGCTGATGATCCTTACATGCTTTTTGTGTCCTTCTAATTCTTATTTTATGTATAAGGTTCTCCTGCACCAATGCATCAATCAAAAAAATCAAAATACAAAAAAATTGAAAAAAAGGATGGCAACACAGACATGCTTACCAGGTTTTCAATGACCACATCATCAAGAAAGACCCCATCACTTGGGGTATCTCAGATTCATCACATCACATCAATTTGAGATTATCATAAATCAAAATCAACTCAATCAATTGTCTTATACAATGATGGATACACTCGAAACCAGACAGATCGGTCTTAGATGTGGAGTCATTCATTTATGAAACTAGGCACATTGATCAAATTGGCTTCATCGCTTTAAATCAAGTCAATTTATGCTAAATAAAATCTCTACCAAGTAGGTGAAAACCTGATAAATAGATGCCTCTTGTACTCAATTTTCCATCTATCAATATCCAATCTTGGCAATCCTATGCTTCAGTTTGTACATATCTTTCAGTCACTTTCATGACACTTTGGTTCTTCTGAGAACCTCTTAGCTTGAAACCAATCCAGAGTCATCGTTTGGGGGAAATTGAATCAAATTTGTCCTTACAATATGAGTCAAGTCAGTTATCATCATTTACTACTAGGGGCATGGGTCCCCAATTTGATAACATCTTTGGCTTACACCAGAGTTAGTAATCATGTCATTTCTGAAGGACAACTCGCTACTAACGCAAACAGGTGTTTCTCAACACCCTAATCAAAAGTGTTTCTTAACACTATTTTTGGACACATCTATGTTTCTTAACACACATTAGATACCACAAATATAAACAATAGATCGATAGAAATCAAACACATCACACTCACCAACACGACGATGTTTCTCAACACCTCCTACATATACACATCTGAAAACTTTGAAACTGGCTGAAGTATGTTGAACTTATATTTGTATGTTGACTATTCTCATTGATTTTTGTTAATCTTTTCTTTATCTATTGCTTGTTGGTGTGGTCCTGATGATCCAGCAATGTCAAATAAAAATGGTGTATATGATAAGAGCTCCTGCATTAAGGAAGAAAAGCCTCACATCCCTCGATCTTGTTTATTTGTACGCCAAGGTGAGGTTAGAACTATCTCCTTGACTGTTATTGCTCTTCTTGTTTATGCAAGATTGCACTAATGGTTATCTGAGCTTTGAATGCCTCGATACTGGTGTACGCTTGCTATATAAAACTAGAAACAATGTTCAAGTCATCTCATCTTTTGTGCCCTGATGCTTACGTTAATTTCTCATATCTTATCCAATTAAAGTCAAATTCATATTCTTATGGTCGCACTGGCACTAGTAAGGATTGTATCGACTTTGATGTTCCAAAAATGCTCGATGATGAAAAATTTCACTGCTAAAGGTTCAGGGACTACACCTTAGGTTGCTTTCATGTTAGTCTTGCATCAACATCTGCATCTTCTTTGTGTTGAAATCTATATAATATCAATATATATCTACAATGTGAAGGATCTAAGGTTCTTATTGATCAATTTTCCTTTTGACAAGTGGTCAGTTGTGTGTTGACTAATATGAAAATGACACCCTTGGCTAATTTGACTGTCCTGATTGCATTTTCACGATCAAAATCAAAATCTAAAATCTTCTTGATTTTCATTTTTGATCCTTGACTTTATCAATCAACTGCAGCTGACCACTTGTACAACCAATAGAAATCTCTCATGCTTGCTTCTAATCAATTCTTGTATCTTACTTTTGGTCAATCTTAGTCAAACAAGACCTTCCATCAAGTACATCTTTTGTCCTAACCCCTTGGGACCTATTTCTAATCAAATCAACTTCTTCTTGCATCATGTTATCATTTGAATTTCTTCTCATCACTGGGGCACCTAGCCATATTTCAATTTCACTCCTAAGGGAGCAGTATCAGGACATCAACATTCCAGCGATCACATCCTCAATCAAAACCCCATCGCTTGGGGCATCTCAGCTTCATCTCATCAAATCAAGTTGAGATCGTCTTAAACCAAAGGCAACCTAATCAATGGTCTTATACAGTGATGAATACACTTGAAACTAGACAAGATTGGTCTTATATGAGCTATTCATTATTGAAACCAGATACATTGATCAAATTGTATTCATCACTTCAAATCAAGTCAATTTTCTTTCTAATCAAATCACTTAACGGTAATCAATTTCATCGCATCAAATCAAAATGGTTATTCATTCAAACCAATCAAAAGGTTTAAGAGTTCCTGAAAGATGTTCAACTTCATCGCTTCAAATCAAATTGAGCATTCTGCTTTATATATTTTGATCGATCTTCATCCAATCAAGCTCAGAGTCGGTCTTCTTCTTCAAAAGAATGGTTTCAGCGCTTCAAATCAAACTATTCTGGGTCTTCTCTCTAGCAAGTCTTTGAATCAATGTGTTGTTCACACATCAATTCAAAGAGGGGCAAATGTAATCACATAAAAATGGTCATCTAAACCCTAGACCCCCAATCTCAAAAATTAATCAAGAAACCCTAATCTTGATAAACCCTAAGTCCTAAATCAAACAAGCAATCCCTCAATCTATCAAATTTGAACTAATCTAACCTAAACCCTAGGTCCTAATCAATCATCTTACTTGATTAATTAATTAATCCCTAAAATCACATTACTTTGGAAAATAAACTTTATACTAATTATTTAATTAATATTTTGATATATTAATTAAATAAAATTGCTAAATCGTCAATTAAATAAAAAAGGAATTAAATTAACTAATAAAAACAAAAATATGCATTCAAAATCATTTAAATTATTACAAATGCATATGACATCATCAAATCCAGTTAACTGATTATCAAATTGAAAACAATCCAGTTCCACTCAGTGAACTGATTCTCCACTATTTATCATTTTGGAAACATTTCAGTTAACTAAGAACTGAATATGGAAGTTTCTAAAAAGACTGATCAGTCAGTTCATTCAACTGACTCTTCTGACCAATCACATTTCTTGCACATGGATTGTGCTTCTTCAATCGAATCTGAGCCACTCTTTTCTTTCTATCTCGACCGTCGATTCGAGAAAGATCTCTATAAAAAAGAATCTCTTTTCCTTCACAAAGGATCCTAACTTTTGCATTATTGTTATTATACTGCATTTTACTCTCAAGCATATTCTAGATTTCTTGCATTTTAGCTTTCGTTATCTTAGCTTAGTTTACTTTTGTTTAATCATGTAAATCTTAATTTTAGAGCATATTTGAATTTGGTGTTTTAAAATGAATCTTTCACATTTCAATTTGGTGCTTCTAAAATGAATCTAATTAGCTTGAATGAACAACAAACTGCATTTTTCATATCATTTTAGATCAATTTTAAAATCCTTCATTTAGGATATTGGTGTAGTCACTGAGTTTGTGATGACCTGAGAGAAAACTCATACTCCTGCCTACTAGAAGGCAATAGATCAATTTAGGTTAGTGTAGTTTACTGCATTTCAATTTCATGTTTTCTAACCCACTAACCATGCAATGATTTATTGGAGTGTGTGTGTTTGCAGCTTGCAGGAGCAGGTACCCATTTTCACGCATACAATTTTAATTGTAAAGAGATTGGACACTTTGATGCTAGGTGCCCTAACAAAAGAAAAGATGACAAAAACAATGACAGATCTTATGAAAAGAAGTTTGACATAAGTGATGACTGAGACTACTAAAGAAACTGACACTGTAACATAAGAGATAACCAAGACTACAAGGACAAAGACAAGAAGGCTTGTTACCTGGTTGAGAACAAAGATGAAAATACTGACACCAAGTCTGATGAAGATATTGAGGTGGTATTTTTTTCTATGAAGGATGATTCAGACAAAGAAGAAAGGTATTTTGAGACTACACTCATATCTAAGGTTAGTAAAAATGATGTCTGGATTATTGATAGTGGTTGTACTCACCACATGACTGGAGATAAGGAAAATTTTGAAACTTTTGAATATTATAATGGTGGATCAGTTAGGATGGGTAATGAATCACCTTGTCCGGTAGAAGGTAAGGGAACCATCATGTTGAATAATTTGATCAGACATGAAAATGCATATTGGGTGAAAGGAATTAACTATAATATATTGAGTGTTTCACAGCTGAATAACACAGGACACCAAGTTGCATTTGAGAACAAAAAGGTAAAGATCTATAATGAATCAAGAAGGTTGATCGGTACTGGTGAACAAACAAAAGGTAACCTATTCTATCTTGATGAAATTAAGACCACTTGTTTATTGGCTATAAATGAAGACATTTGGTTGTGGCATAAAAGGTTATGTCATGTGAATTTTGACAACATGGTTAGGATAAGCAAGAAAAGAAAAGTAAGAGGCTTACCGAGCATGTCAAAGCCTGACCATGTCATGTGCAAGAATTGTCTAAAAGGTAAAATGACAAAGTCTAGTTTCAAGAGAAAAACCTACACATCTAATGATATTCTAGAGCTAGTCCATACTGACTTATGTGTACCAATGAGAACAAAGAGCTAGTATGGTGACAAATACTTCATTCTCTTTGTTGATGATTATTCTAGGATGATGATTGTTATGTTCTTAAAAGAGAAATCAGAGGCATTTAAGATGTTTAAATGGTATAAAGCTATAGATGAAAAACAAAGTGGAAAGGAACTAAAATGTCTAAGATCAGATAGAGGAGGAGAATTCATTTATGATGTATTCACTAACTTTTGTAATGAGCATGGAATTACAAGATAGGTTTCTACACCAAGAAAACCACAGCAAAATGGGATTGTTGTAAAAAGGATCAAATCAATTATTGATTTTGCCAAAACACTAATGATTGGGAAAGGCATCACACAAACATTCTGGAGAGAATCTATCAGTACTATTGTCTATGCATTAAACCGATTTTAATTGAAGAAAGACACCAATAAGACACCTTATGAGCTATGGTATGGATACACACCTAATGTAAGTTACTTTAGAATTTTGAAAGTTAATGTTATATTTTGAAAGATGATAGAAATGGGAAACTTGACTCAAAAAGTGAAGAAGGAATATTTATAGGTTATTCTACCAAAATCAAAGCTTATAAATGTCTTAACAAATCCTCTAACAAAATCATTGAAAGTGCAAATGTCAAAGTGGATGAATTTGCTGAGAAAAATGATGAGAAAAGCAGACAGGAACTAGAAGACTATAACACATTTGTCTATAGTGAAGAACCTGACACTTTTCCCAAGAAACAGTGTATCGCTACCGAGCGATAGAACAATGCAACCAAGCAATAGGTTGCACACACCAAAAATCAGAAAATTGCTCACAATGATGAACCAAGCGATGAAGATCAAAATGAAGGTCAAGATGGTGATCAAAATGATGAACAAAGATCTGAACCGGTACTTTCCATGTATGTCAGAAGACACCATCCACATGATCAAATCATAGGAGACAAAGAGCTGGAATGAGAACAAGAAGTAAGTCACTGAACACTAGATGTTTGATTTGTGATTTTGAGCCTAAATCTGTCAATACTGCACTTGAGAATCAAGAATGAGTTAGTGCAATGAATGAAGAGATTGAGAATATTTAAAAGAAAAAAACATGGACATTAGTGCCTAGACTGAATGACAAGAATGTCATTGGTACCAAATGGATATTTAGAAAAAAATTGAATGAGAATGGAGAAGTCACAAGGAACAAAGCAAGATTAGTATGCAAAGGGTATGCACAAGAAGAAGGTATTGACTATGGAGAAACATTTGCACCCATTGCTAGGCTAGAAGGAGTAAGAATTCTACTTGATTATGTTGCTTTTAAAGGATTCAAAGTATACCAAATGGATGTCAAATCTTTATTCCTAAATGGAATACTAGAAGAAGAGGTATACATTGAACAACCTGAAGGGTTTGTTGACCCTAACAAAAGAAACATGGTTTGTAGAATACACAAAGCCTTGTATGGATTGAAACAAGCACCGAGAGAATGGTATGAAAGACTTCATTCTTATCTCATAAGTATTGGATTTGTAAGAACAAGTGATAAAAGTAATCTATATTTAAAAGAAGATACTGATGATAACATTCTGATTGCTGAGATATTTGTTGATGATATCATATTTGCAGGTAATGATATGTTATGCAAATCATTTTTTGATGAAATGAGCAAAGAGTTTAAGATGTCGATGTTTGGGGAGATCAATTTTTTTCTTGGTCTACAGATTCTTCAACAAGATGCAAGCATCTACATCATACAATGCAAATACATCAAATAATTTCTCAAGATATTCAAAATGGAGGACTCCAAACCAGTTGGAACACCTATGGCAACTAGATGCAAATTGACAAAGGAAGATAAGTCAGCAGAGGTAAATAAGACCCTATATAGATCTATGGTTGGAAAATTGATGTATTTTGTACATACTAGACCATATATAGCACACGCAGTTGGTATAGTTGCAAGATTCTCTGTTAATCCCAAGGAATCACACATGACTACTGTTAAAAGAATTCTAAGATATCTAAAAAATACTGAGGACTATGGTCTATGGTATAATAAATAAGGTAAATTTGAGCTAAAATTCTATACAGATGCTGATTGGGATGGAAACATAGATGATAGAAAGAGCACAATAGGAGGAGCATTCTTTATGGGTGATAGACTTGTCACATGGATAAGTAAAAAGCAAGGATGCATTTCTCAATCCACTGCAGAAGTAGAATATGTGGTTTCTGCTGCAAATTGCTCTAACATTGCATGGATCAAGCAATTACTAAATGTATGAATATGGAAATTATTGAACCAATAATTATCTATTGTGATAATACAAGTGCCATCAATATTTCAAAGAACCTTATGATGCATGCTAAGACAAAGCACATTGCTATTAAGTATCATTACTTAAGGGAATAAGTACAAGAAAAAGAGGTGATACCAGAATATGTACAATCCAAAGAAAAATTAGCAGACATATTCACAAAGCCATTTCCAAAAGATACATTTGAGTACCTAAGGAAGAGACTAGGGGTCCGACCCTTGTCTACTAGTCACTAAGCTGAATAGAAGGTTGTATCAACTTACGCATTGTCAGAAGATCAATCATGTTGATGCAAGCTTAAAAATGGACAAAAATGACACATCAGTACACGAAGGTACTTATCTGAACCCAACACCAAAGAAATTGTTGGCTACTACAGAGTTGTATTACTGATGGATAGGAGAGAGATATATTTTTGTTTGGCATCGTTGTCAAAGGGAGAGATGTACTTAATAAATACATAGAGATGTACTTAATGAATATATCCATATGAAATATCTATCTTAATCATCCAAAGGGAGAGAAGAGAAATATCCATCTAAGGGAGAGAATTGGAGAAATTTAACACTGCATATCTATCCACAAAAGGGAGAAGAGATTATACAACAAAGGGAGAGATAGAATCAAAAGTTTCTACATATATCTAGTGAAGGGAATGAAGAATGAAGAAATTACTATGCAAGAATCAAATCTAAGATAGAAGAGCTTACCGAGAGTCAGATATTTGTATTGGTTATAGAACAATAAGTTTGGTATGATATGGCATATTTCATATTGTTTTGATAGTATGTTGCCATCAATGCCAAAGGGAGAGATTGATGAACTATAAATGATTAAATGTTTGAAGATGATAAGTTGATAATCACCAAGTTGCAGTAATTAAATGTAAGACATTAAATCAGTTAATGTATTGTATTTTCATTAATGTCAACTTGATATAATCTGATTGGTCATATACATATTGTCATATACTTCAAGAAACCAAAGATATAAATTTTATGTTATCGGTAAACATATAAAGCCAATGTACACCGAGTGACAGTAAAACTGACGAACAGTGCACACCGACGGATAGAGAACCCCGAGCAGTCACAATGTATACCGAGTACCGCAACACTGAGCATTACTGAAGCGAACCCTAAGCATAACCGAAGGTAATGCCTGAGGACAACTAGAGTCAATGACAAAGCAAACTAAGAGTTGATCACCGATTAGAATTGGAGTTAGGAAATGACAAAATACTTAGCTAGCAGGAGCTATAATTAGAGTTAACTGATTGATTACTTTGTTTTTATCGATCAAATAAACTAAGGATAAGAAGGAGATTTAAAGCACAGAAAAAAAAGAGAGACTTGTAGAATAAATCTAAAACAAAGCTTTAAAGATTAAAGAAATGCATGGCAAGATTTGCGGATCAAGAAAGCTATCTACATCAAGAACAAGAAAGACAAGGACATAAGAACAGTGAAATCATGTCTATATAAAGAGACGAGTAATTCATCATGGAAGGAGAAGAATGCTGAATATAATTCTAGTGAAGATAACATTCTTCATGTAGATCTGATCATATAGGCTGAGGAACAGAGCCAATAATTCTGCAGACACCGAGCAATAGAGAAGCAACAACATTCACCGAGAAGAAAGAACAAGGAGGTGAGCAAAGGCACCCAAGAGCATATTGATGAGAGAGGTATTATGGACTTACAATTGATCTGAACATCTACAAAGTAAAGTTTTATTAATGAACATATCATTTACTATTTCAGTTAAACCATTGATTCAGAAAATCTCTTAACTGAGTGGGATTTAACAGTCATTAATGTATTGAAATACTCAAGAGTATCAAAAGGTTTTTCTTGTTGAAAGCATAGTGAATTCCCAAGGTCAAAAGACTAACCAATGGTTTTAAATCCTCTAACAAGGTCTCACTTAACAGTGTGTTTGTAACCTTTAACAGGGTTGGCTCTTCACCGAGATCACTTCAGAAGAGTGAAAATTTTGGGTTACCAGTCCCAAGTGGTTTTTCCCTTAACATGGTTTCCACGTTAAGAATCCATGTGTCAAATGTGTATATGTTTCATTGCTTTGATTTTTTTATTTACACATTACTAAAATAGGATTGGTCAGTAAACACTAAGTTTATTTACTGATATTCAGTAAAGGCTAAGAAAAGATAAACTATTATTCGGTAAAGCTTAAGAAAATGATAAATAGCATATTCACCGAGAAGTATATATTTCATAAGATTGCTTAAAGGCATACATCTTGTAGGACTAAAGATAACTAGAGGTTTTATATATGTGATATAAGTTTTGGTTGGATTATTGGATTAATTTTTGAGGCCACTAATTCACCCCCCCCCCCCCCCCCCCTCTCAGTTATTCTAACAGATGCAAATTGACAAAGGAAGATAAGACAACCAAGGTAAATAAGACCTTATACAGATCTATAATTGGTAAACTAATGTATGTTGTATACACTAGACCTGATATAGCACATGCAGTTGGTATAGTTGCAAGATTATTTGCTGACCCTAAGGAATCACACATGATTGTTGTTAAAAGAATTTTCAGATATCTGAAGAATACTGAAGACTATGGTTTGTGGTACAATAAAGAAGGAAAATTTGAGCTACAAGTTTATAATAATGATGATTGGGCTAGAAACATAGATGATAGAAAGAGAACTACAGGAGGAGCATTCTTTATGGGTGACAGACTTGTCACATGGATAAGTAAAAAGCAAGGATGCATATCTCAATCGACTGCAGAAGCAGAATATGTATTTGCTGCTGCAAATTGCTCTAAAATTGCATGGATTAAGCAATTGCTGGAAGGTATGAATGAGGAAATTCTTGACCCAGTAATTATCATTTGTGATCTGTGATGCATGCTAAGAGAAAGCACATATCTATTAAGTATCACTACTTGAGGGAACAAGTACAAGAGAAATAGGTAATAATGGAATATGTACAATCCAAAGAACAATTAGTAGACATATTCACAAAACCATTTCCAAAAGAAACATTTGAATACCTGAGGAATAGACTAGGGGTTCGTCCCTTGTCTACTAGTCACTAAGATGACTAGGAGGTTGCATCAGTCTACACATTCTCAGAAGATCAATCATGTTGATGCAAGCTAAGATATGGACTACAATGACATATCAGTACACTGAAGGTACTTATCTAAACCACACACCTGAGATATTGTTGGCTACTATAGAGCTGTATATTTTTTTTGGAATTGGTATAAAGGGAGAGAAAGATTCAATGAAATATCCATCAGGAAGAAGATATTCTACAACACAAAGGGAGAGAATATCTAAAAATTAGTATAAATGAAATAACCATCCATCAAAGGGAGATAATTGGAGAGATTTAACAGTGCATATCTATCCAGAAAAGGGAGAAGAGATTCTACAAGAAAGGGAGAGACAGAAAGAGAAGATAGAATTTCTACACCTATCCATTGAAGAGAATGAAGAAAGGAAGAGCACACAATAGAATAAAATCTACAGGGAGAGTTGTATGGTAAACATTTTTTGTAGTGAATAAACATATTAAATCTGAGCTAGAAGAGCTTACCGAGATTCAAATATTTGAATTGGTTATAGAACAATAAGTTTGGAATGTTATGGCATGTTTTATAATGCATGTTTCATATTGTGTTTCCATCACTGCCAAAGGGAGATATTGATGAACTATAAGTGATTGAGTGTTTGAAGATGATAAGTTGACGACCACCGAGCTACAAAAGTGAATGTAAGATATTAAATAAGTTAATGTATTGTATTGTCATTAATGTCAACTTTATATGGTTTGATTTGTCATACACATATTGTCATAACCTTGAAGATCTAAAGAGACAAAGCTTATGTGGTCGGTAAAACATAAAAGGTATGTATACACCGAGTGATAGTGAACACTGAGAAATTCACAGTGTATACCAAGCACAATAGTAACTGAGAAAGTGTTACCGAGCATAACTGAAGTTGATTACCAAGCATAATTAGAGTTAATGACCGAGCATAACTGGAGTTGATGACCAAGCATAATTGGAGTTGATGACCGAGCATAACTAGAGTTAAAGAATGACAAAATTGCTTAGCTGACAGAGCTACAAGTTAGAAATTGACTTATTGATTGTTTTATTATCAACAATCAGTTAATCTAAAGCAAGGAAGGAGATTTAAAGCATGTTTTATTCACACTTATCAAGGAGAGATTTATGAAATAAAACTAAAGGAGAGATTTATGGGATAAAGCAAAGCATGGCGAGTTTTACAGATCAAGGAGAGATCTACGAAAAAAACAAGGAGATTGAGCAGCTAATCATGTTTATATAAAGAGACAAGGAATTCATTATCAAAGAGAGGAATGTTGAATATATTTTTTGTGAAGATAAAACTCTTCATGCATATTTGATCATACAGGTTGAAGAATAGAGCCAAAGAATTCTACAGACACCGAGCAACAGAGGATAGAGCATTCAACAAGCAGAATAAAGAAAGAAAGCAAAGGAATTGAAATGTATATTGATCAGAGAGGTATTATTGGACTAACAATAGATCTAAATATTTTCAAATCAAAGTTGTATTTTGAACAGATCATTTACTGTATTAGTTTAACCATTGATTTAGAAAATCTCTTAACCAAGTGGGATTTAACAGTCCTTATTGTATTGAGATACTTAAGAGTATCAAAAGGTTTTCTTGTTGACAACATAGTGAGTGCTAGGTCAAAAGACAAATTGTTGGTTTTAAATCCTCTAACAAGGTCACACTTAACAGTGTGTATTGTAACCTTTAACAGGGTTGGCTCTTCACTGAGCTCACTTCAGAAGAGTGAGAATATTTTGGGTTACCGGTCCCAGGTGTTTTTTCCCATATTAGGTTTCCACATTAAAATATATGTGTCAAATGTGTATATGTTTCATTGCATTGATATTTTTTTTTACACATTATTGAAACTGGATTGGTCGGTTAACATTAAGTTTATTTGTTGCTACTTGGTAAAGTCCAGAAAAGATAAAAAGTATATCTTACTGAGCAGTTTATATTTGTTAAGATTATTTATGGCATACATCTTGATGAAATTGGGACTGTAAGATAACTGAAGGTATTATATTTGTGTGATAATTTTTTTGGTTGGATCTTTTGGAATAATTGTTAAGGCCACTGATTCACCCCCCACCCTTAGTTATTCTAAAAAAAATCCCTTCTTTCTTTTAACCTTATTTCAATTCATCGTCCAATCACCTCTTTGCTTGTGCTCTTGATCGTAATGTGTCAAATAAGACTCTAAAATTTATTTTTACATCCTCTTTTTCTAATTTGACGATGTAATAAATCCATGTACCCTAATTCCTTCAAAAGACGTTATTCACTATCTGTGTCTTCAAAATTGAATTGTACACCTCCAAACCATGTCATATACATCTGGAAATGAGTTAAAAAATGTCTTCCCTATCATCCTTAAGCTTCTCCATGCTTGAAATATCCAAGAACTTAGCACCTTAAATGGTTTCCTAGTGATTTAGCTAATAAGCTCCCCCTAGGCCAAAATTCTATCTTCAATTCCCTATGGAATTGCTTCCATCAGATCCTACCACAGACCTTCTAGATGGTTCATCTTGACTCTTCTTGATCCATGTTTGCTTCATTTTCTTTCACACCTCTTCAACTAATACCTTAGCCTTTTTTTTATCATCTTTTTTCTCACATTTTGTCCTTTCCCACTTGTGTTCACTGAACCTCTATTGCTCACATTCTTATTTCTGCAATCCCTTACAATGTGTCTAGATTTATTGTACTTGTAGAAAACAACATTCTTTTATCTACCTAGGTTGTTAATCTATCTTCTCTTGGTTGTGCATTTCTTGAAAATGTGTCCAAATCCATTGCATGCATAACACTTAACATTACCTTTATTGGGAAAAAATTTCTTTACAATACTCATGCACTCACTTGCCTTGTGACCATGTTTATTGCATTTAAATCATTGACTGAAAAATATGCATAATTATAATTCATCCTATTTCTACAATGCATAGCTTTATGTCTAGATTTATGATAAATAAAACACTTACCATCAATCTTTTGAGCATTAGGTTGTCTTGCAGATGGTCTCTTGTTCATCTTCTTTTCAGATCTAGGCTTCTTTTGTGCAAACTTGGAAGTTTCTCCTTGTTCATTACCAAGACCTCTTTTTTCATTTGGATTTCAAGAAATGAATCTATCTTGGCTGAAATTATCATGAACATTTCCTTGTAGTCATTTCCAAACACAAGTTCACTTCTCAGCTCCTCTTCAAGATCCTTTCCTCCCTACAAATTAGCAACAAGTCTATTGCATTCCTTAGATCTCTCTTTCAAGGATTGTTCTAATTTTTCTTCATTTTTCCTCCTATTTTCAATATCTCTAGTCATCTTCATCATCGTGGATTCCATCTCATGCTTCAATTTGGCATTCTCTTGCTTGAGTTTCTCACATTCTGTAGTCCTCTCTTTCAAATCTTGGCTTAGTCATTCATCATCTGAACTTTCTAATTCTTTTTGTTGTAATGTTCACAAAGTTCTCTTATCCTTATCTTGGATTGCTTTAGTTGTGATTTGAGCTTTTCAAAGAACTCTTCATCTTCTTTTAGGTCTCTTTTAGTTTGATCCAGATCATCTAGTGCTATTATGAAGTGTTTTTGCAAATTGGATTCCATTGTTCCTTCAAAGATCACCCTCAAGTTGTTAGGCTTCCTTCAAGGGAAAAAAGATCTGATATCAATTGTTAGGATGAAGGAACACTGAGGAAGGGGGGGTTTAATTAGTATTCAACAAAACATTGGCAAATAAATTTATTAAACTGATTCATTAAACTCAAAACTACTTGAAAAATATATCAAAAAGTAAAGTGCATATGCATGAACATGAAATAAATAAGCCACCACACCATAACACTAGTGTTTTATCATGGAAAACCTATTAGGGTAAAAACCATAGTGGGGATGACACCCACAAAGATAATACTCTACAGAAAGAGTCTTACAATAGATGGGAATGCACTTGCATTTAGGCTCATTGTTCAAATAAAAAGCCTTGGGCTATAGCCCTAAGGAAGACTCATTGTCTTACGATGATCACTATAATGATCTAAATCTTTTGAATAGCTAAGATAACATCTACTAATGTCTTATTATAGTTTCAATAAGCTCACAAACTGATCTGATGCACTTTGAAACTTTGACTTCCCTTTGCCATTTTCTTCACCAATCAAACTATCAGATCATTGTATATCTCCTCAAATTTGTACTCTACCACTCTCTACACTTCATACAAGAATAAAATATCATTTAACAACATCCAATCACATCCTTGAACCCTAATCCAGTGATTTTATAAGTTTTTTACCACATGTTTGATCATACATTTTGGTTAACAAAAAATGGTCTAGGGAAATATAACACGTTTGACCAAGTCGGCCAAATCCTCCATATAATTTTATTTCCATCCAAAAAATTTCAAATCATGAAACTAACTATTTTGTCTATGCAACTAAATCACCAAAGTTAGCGCTAAACACATTTCTCAATGTATGCTATTGGATTTCTCACCATGTCAGCTTGTACTAACTCCTAAATACGCTTCTCAGATCTTTGAAACTCATTTTGGTCTTCTCACCATACATTCAATTTATGAATATAGCATGTGTATACATCCAGTATACTCCCCTTAGATGTGCACTAGAAAATATTACCCTAAACATGCTCACAAGACCTTTTTGTGTAGTTTGTTTGTGCACTGTGTTCTTCAAACTTTACTTAGTTAAATCTCTAATTGTCTTCCGATATGAACTCTTGTAGTATTACGCATGTTTAATCCATGTGTCTTTTCCATGTAGTTTCCTTAAATGAAAACATAAAACCTCTATCAACCTTGTATGCAATGTCTCTTGCCAAAAAGTATTATACTTCCAAGCTAGAAACCAATCACCTCAAAATCTCAGGGAAAGATACACCCAAGTTTCAGATGTTCTTTTCTTAAATTAAGGATGCTTCTGCAAAAATTTATAGAGGAGATAGTTCAACAGTATGCATGATGGCATACAAAAACTAGAAATAGTAAATCTGAATACAATCATAGAAATTGACACAAACGACTATCATGAGATGAAGGAGATGCTTTTGAAATTTGGAATAGCTAAAATGAAATAAATAAATCATATAAATTCTATAATATATCACTACTAAATTTTAAAGTTAAAACATATGAAAAAATTGGGTAAACCCATTACTACCATCCTACATTTTATGAGGATGCCTAACATTATGAACAAGGTTCAAACTTTTCAGGTCAGGAGCAATTTGAGCCACTAGTTTCCATAGAAATGTTGCATCTAGAAGATGCTTAAACTAAATGTAAGAATATACCATATAGTCTCAATGTTGAACATAGATTCCCAGGCATGCACCCTAGTGGTTGGAGATCATGGATACCTGCTGGTATTCAGATTTCATAGAGCTACAAAAGACATAATATGACATGGGTTGATGGTGAGTTATTTGGCAAGATCAAAATTCTTCAGAGGCAGATGAAAGGTAGATACAGGATACTTGAAGACATAGTTGAGAAGTACAAGGATACAATCTGTTTCATGGTTTAAATTGATTGTGTATGCTTTGAGGTAGTCACACCAAGGAAGAAATGGTGTTATCCTATGGGATATGAGGTTAGTTCAGAAGTATTAACTATGCAAGTTGAACATGTTCTTGCATCTGAGATTGATACATCTAAAGAAAGATGGGGAACCTATGAAGATAAATCTGCTAAGGTAAGAGAGGAACAGACTAGAGGTCTAAGGAAAAGGAAAATTGACAACATTGTGCATGAATGTGGTGTTAAGGTAGGACTGACAGAGGAAGAGTTGAGGGAAGTAAAAAGGAAAATGGCAGAATGATTTTCTGGATTGGAAAGTGCTAGTACTTCAACCCTTCCACATCCTGAAGTTGTGATGACAGCTATTGCACCTACTATAGACATTAATGTAGACACCTCCTCCCCACCATAGTAGACATCACAAGCTAAAAATATTACTCCTAGAGTAAGCACTAGATCTAGCAGACATCATTCACCACCTAAAGAACATAGCACTGTGAGAGAAGAGAAGAAAACTAAAAGTGACAAACACTTGTGGAAACCTGACTTGAAGATGATTGAGAAGATAAATATAGAGAAAGGTAAGCTATTTTCTATTAAAAAATACTATGATAGGTATTAGGAGACTATTAAACTCAAGATTGAAGATGTTGTAGTTAATAATTTACTAGTTTTCAAGAAAACTCTATTGGAAATTGAGGGCAATGTACCTGAAGATTTATATGGGAGAATGGAGACTAGGAAACAACTAGCATATATTGAGGATGAAACCATCATAAATTAGGAAATTGATAATATGCTACATGTGATATCTCTACAAGAAAGGGATAGAATACTCAAATAATTGAAACCTTTATTAAGAACTAAGATTAGACTACTGAAAATTATGGCAAGAAAATATGATGAAATCACTAAGGAGACTCAGAAAGCACTGGAGAAAATATTAATGAACACTACTCTTGAGAAGACCCCACTTCCTAAAACTACTATGCCTACACCCTTAGGAATGAGAGAGAGTTCAAAACTAGCTGAGGCAAGTGTTGATAAGAGAAAATTTGATACACAACCATATTTCTATGTTTCTAGTGTACATGTGACACTTGACACCTATAAAGATGAGAATGACCCTGTTGAAGGAAACTTTGACAATGCTATGACTGAAAATGAAGAACAAAAGGATGAAGAATGAAAAGAGGAAGAACACAGAAAAGCAGTACAGGATGAAGGACAGAAAGAACATGAAGAAAAAGATGAAACCAAAACTAAGGTAAACACATCTTCTATCTCATTTTTGGCAAGGAAAGAAAATCCAACAAATGTTGATGTTGATTGCATGGATGAGGATGAGCTAGTAAAATTTTCTTTTACTGCACTTACTAAAGCCAAGGAGACACCGGAGAAAAAAAGGTGACAAAAAGGTTAAGGTAATAACCAGAGCAATTGATACTATGAACAAATTGCTTCCAGTACCTATTGTTTTCCAGCATAGAAATGATATTGAAAACCTGAAGATAACACTTGATGAATTTGATGGTTATTATGAGAACTTGATAAAGATTACAGAAGAGAAGGCAGAAAAGAACTACTCTGAGAAGAAGCTATCTGAAGTTTGCAAGTCTATCTCATCGGACTTAAGCATTTTCAAAACTACTATTGCAAATGCTAATATTTTCATTGCACAAGGAAGGAAACTATTTAGTTACTGCATGAATCCTATCAGGCATGTTCAGAACATTGAAGACATTTGGTGCAAGATCACCAAGGATCAATATGAAGACTATGAAGGAATGGAAGGAACCTAATGGTAGTTAGGGGTCCAAAAGGATCCTAAATGATGAAAATCATATCAAATATAGTTTATTGGCTCCTATAATGGTTTGATGCCATGAAATAGCATATGCATATAAGGAATAAGTTTATATCCTTGAAAGGGTTGAATGAATGTAACTTGGACCATTAGTTTCCCAATGTGTTTAGGAGGTTCTAGGAATTAAGTTTGGTTTCAAATAAGTCTCCTAGATGTTTGACATCCTTTGGAGTTCTTACATTTCCTATTTACAAGGTTTTAAAGCATTTTTAAAGTTTAAAAATTCAAATATTTAAAATGTAATGGCTACTAGCCATTTAGGAGAGAAATGGGGTTTCTATTGTTTAAACACTTAACTAATCCCTCAAACCTATTGGAAGAGGTTGGGGGAGTTAATATTTGAGTCTCTATTTGTACTTGGGACTCCATTGTACGGGCAGATGATGCTTGGAGTGTATGGACAGTAACAGAGATTTCAATAAAATACAAGTTTAATCTACAATTTTGGTATTCCATGCATTTGTGAAAGGTTTCAATACTGATTGGTTTGATTTTTCAATTTCATGTTGGAATAGTAAGAAATATAAAAACATTCATTTCTCTTTCCAATGCAATTAGAGTCATCTTACATGACTGTACTGTCATTTCCAGCGAGTTAAAAGTCTGATTTTGTTAGTTTTTCATCTATTTTGTAGTTAGTTGCAAACCTTGATCCTTTCCATGGACTCAAAGGCCTAGAATCCATGGAAGGAGGATACTATACATGTATTATAAGTGCTAGCACTTATGCTTGCAGAGATTTTGAGAAATGAAGTGATCACAGATTGATTTGAGAAGGTTTTCTAGTGAATTTGATGGCTAAGGTATAACAGTGGGAGATCGGGCTTAATAGAATAGCCTTTTTATGATTGTAATAGTCTTGTAGGTTAGTATGAATGGTGAATAAACCACCAATTAATCCTGGAAGAGTGTGGAAGGTCAAGATTGACAAAGCCCTAGATTTAAGGGTTTGAAGTAACCAAATTGGGGCTTTTGGGGTTCCTTGTGTCTTGGGTCTAATTCCTCTTAAGTTTAGAGGTTTTGAGTCAGTTTATGTCACTTCCCAAGAGTTGAGGCCCAGGAAAAATTTCTATGATATAGTTTCTTTGTTAATTCATCAAGTTTTTAGTGTATTTGTAGGGGTACAGTCAGGGTACTACAATTTGGCCCAAAGTACCAATACCTAATTCTTTGATATGTTGTCATATGGCCAAAAGGGTGTCTGAATATGCATTTATTTCTCCTAGTGTTTTGGGAAAGTGAATATTTTTAAGACCAAAAAGGTCATTGTAGGGCTACGAGACTATCTAATTAGGCCTCTAGGCCAGTTTGGAGACATTTCATCATTGTGAGTAATGGATAACTCTAAAAACCACAAAACCACTTGAATATGTCCTTATATACCCAAAATCCATCAAATCTATCATTGGTTTGCATCTAGACTAACCTTGGTTGAGTTGAGTCTCTTGAAGCCTTTGTGCATTTGGAAGGATAGTTCATTTGTAAACCAAATTGGTGCATTTTTACCTTATTAACCAGTCCACCACCCTATCCACTACATCAAGTGATATCAAAGCTACAAGTAGATTAGGCAACAAGTCTGAAGGAGAAGAGGTGTTTCCTACAAGGATGACAAACATAGAGTTGGCCAGGATAGTCAAGGAGCAGTTGGAAGACAATAGGAAGTTGAAGGCAACACTGGAACAAAGGGAGAAAGAGAACCATGAGAAGAATAGAATGATGAAGACCATGATGGAGAGAATCTTAGCACTAGAGAAGAGAGACAAGAGCATCAGACTGGATGAGGAAGTAGAAGAAGGAGAAGAAGAAGAAGTACCCCAAGAGGAAGAGCAATTAGACCCTGAGGATGAGAGGATGGCTAAGTTGGTGAAAGCCATAAAGAATGGAGATTCAAGGGTAAGGACAGACTTACCTATGTATGGAGCGAAGATGGATGATGAAGAACTAATATATTGGTTCAGTGCAATTGAGAATTTCTTTGAGTGTGAAGGAATAGGGGAGAAGGACAAAGTGAAGATTGTAAAGTCCAGGTTGAAGGGACATGCATTATTATGGTGGGATTGTGTTTAGGCAAAAAGATGGAAGAATGGGAAACCCAAGATCACATCTTGGTATAGTATGATGGACAAGATGAAGGAAAAAATTTTGCCAAAGGATTATAGAGTACATTTATACAAGATGACAGATTTTAGACAAAAGGATATGGATGTACAAAGGTACACTGAGGAGTTCCATAAGTTGGATATTAGAACAAGTCATGAAGAAGATGTGGAAGAAAATATTTCAAGGTACATGGGGGGCTAAGGTTCAACATTCAAGATGAACTTAGTCTTACTACCCCAAGGAAAATTGATGAATGTTATCAATTAGCCATGAAGGCTGAAGATAAGATAAGAAGAAGGCATGAGAACCAGAATAGCACAAGAGGAGGATCTTCTATGAGAGGAAGAGGTGGTAGAGGCACCACTAATTTTTAGAATAATAATGATAAAGACAAAGACAAGCCATACACATCAAAGACAAGAGGAGGAAGAAGTGGCGGAAGAGGAAATGGAATGTTCATAGGAAGATGCTTTACTTGCAATGAGGTGGGTCATCAGTCCTTTAGATGTCCTAAATGGAATGAGGACAAGGGTAGAGACAGGAGACTGAACTCGATGGAAGAAGACACAAAGAGAGAAGAGCAGCAAGAGCCCATTGTAATTCAACCAGAGGATGGATAATGCTTATTGATGGGAAGAGGACAACCATGACATCCACAAGTGAGTACATTCAGATCAAATTGCTTAATCCAAGGTAAAGTATGTAGACTCATTATAGATTTGGGAGCAATTCATAATGTTGTGTCTCATGAGGTTGTTAGGAAGTTAAATTTGAAAAAAAAAATTACATCATAAGTCATATTATGCTACTTGGGTAAATGTGGATCAGAATTTGTTGGTTAGTACTCAACTCATGATTGAATTTTTAGTTGGAAAGTACAGAGATAGGGTATTGTGTGATGTTTTGGATATGAGTTGTGGACACTTGATCTTAGGCGGGTCTTGGAAATGGTCAAGGAAATTTATTCATGATGGATTCAACAATAAGTATTTGGTTTGCCATGAAGGCAAGAGATATGATTTGCAACCATTAGTAAGGCACCAAGAAGAACCAATACTTATTTTTTTGGACAGGAGATAGCAAAGAAGGTTTAGTATGATACTGGATGGAAGAGGGATAAGAAAGTACAGTCAAGAGGCTACTATGATAGTCCTAAAGGTGGAGAGCTTTGGTACCTAGCCTTTGTGCAAGTTGGGACCATAAAATGTCCTATGATGCAGCCAGAGAAAAGCAAGGGGGTAGAGATGTTAGATCAGGGATCTAATCCATGGAGTGGATCAAAGGAGAAGGACTTCCAGCCCTCTCACTGTCCTTCCCAAGGACAGTCAGCAAAACCATGTTTTTATTTTAACAAATTGTGTGTGAATGCATGTTGGAAAGGTGTGAGAAGGAAGATCACTTTGGGGGATTACTTCACCCCTACATTGCAGAGATCCTTTAAGCCACACAGCTCTTGGGGCAAGAATTTCATTGGTGACGGGGAGTATGGTGTAGGAGCACCAAGGATCAACATGAAAATTATGGACCAAACCATGAAGACTATGAAGGAATGGAAAGCACCTAATAGCAGTCAGAGGTCAAAAAGGATCCTAAATTATGCAAATCATATCAACTATAGTGTATTGGATCATATAATGGTTTCATGCCATGAAATAGCATATGCATATAAGGAATAAGTTTATATCCTTGAAAGGATTGAATGAATGTAACTTGGACCATTAGTGTCTCAATGTGTTTAGGAGGTTCTAGGAATTAAATTTGGTTTCAAATAAGTCTCCTAGGTGTTTGACATCCTTTGGAGTTCTCACATTTCCTATTTACAAGGTTTTAAAGCATTTTTAAAGTTTAAAAATTCAAATATTTAAAATGTAACGACTAGTAGCCATTTAGGAGGGAAATTGGGTTTCTATTGTTTATACACTTAACTAATCCCTCAAACTGATTGGAAGAGGTTGGGTAAGTTAATATTTGAGTCTCTATTTGTACTTGGGACTCCATTGTACAGGCATATGATGCCTGGGATGTACGGACAATAACATAGATTTCAATAAAATACAAGTTTAATCTACAATTTTGGTATTCCATGCATTTGTGAAAGGTTTCAATACTGATTGGTTTGATTTTTAAATTTCATGTTGGAATATTAAGCAATCTAAAAACATTCATTTCTCTGTCCAATACATTGAGAGTCATCTTACATGACTGTATTGTCATTTCCAGCGAGTTAAAAGTCTAATTTTGTTAGTTTTTTATCTATTTTGTAGTTAGTTGCAAACCTTGATCCTTTCCATGGACTCAAAGGCCTATAATCCATGGAAGTAGGATAATAACCATGTATTATAAGTTCTAACACTTAGTCTTTCATAGATTTTGAGAAATGAAGTGATCACAGATTGATTTGAGAAGGTTTTCTAGTGAATTTGATGGCTAAGGTATAGCAATGGGAGATTGTGCTTAATAGAATAGCCTTTTTATAATTGGGATAGTCTTTTGGGGTGGTATTAATGGTGAATCAAACACAAATTAATCCTAGAAGAGTGTGGAAGATTGAGATTGGCAAAGCCCTAGATTTAAGGGTTTGAAGTAACCAAATTGGGGCTTTTTGGGTTCCTTGTGTCTTGGGTCTAATTCCTCTTATTTTTAGAGTTTTTGAGTCATTTTATGTCACTTCCCAAGATTTTAGCCCTAGGAAACATTTCTATGATATAGTTGCTTTGTTAATTCATCAAGTTTTTAGTGTATTTGCAAGGGTACAGTCAAGTTACTGTAAATTTTCCCAAAGTAACAATATCTAAGTCTTTGATATGTTTTCATATGGCCAAAAGGGTTTCTTAATGTGCATTTATTTCTCCTAGTATTTTTGGAAAGTGAAGAGTTTTTAGACCAAAAAGGTCACTGCAGGGCTACAAGACTGTCTAATTAGGCCTCTAAGCCAGTTTGGAGACATTTCATCATTGTGAGTAAGGGATAACTCTAGAAACCACAAAAATACTTTAATATGTCCTTATATACCCCAAATCCATCAAATATATCATTGGTTTGCATCTAGAGTAACCTTGGTTGAGTTGAGTCTCTTGAAGCCTTTGTGCATTTGGAAGGATAGTTCATTTGTAAACCAAATTTGTGTGTTCTTACCTTATTAACCAGTCCACCACCCTATCCACTGCATAAAAATTATTTCCAAGGACAAGGCAACCTTGAATGATATGATGGACATTTGTGATACCTCTTCACAAACTACAATGGAATTGGACAAAGAAGTAACAAGAATTTTGGCAAAACTAGATGTATTGGATATTGAGAAAGGGAGAGTACTAACCAAATTCAATTTGTTGAAGAGTTGAATCACTCCTAAGCTATCTATAATTGAAGCACACTTATTAGAAATGGAGAATACTATAGAATAATTGACTAACTCTATTCCTACAGACTTGAAAGATGCAGAGACAACGTCATTTGCATTGAATGGACTAATTCATGTTAGTCAACTATTGCTTAAGTCATGGAGTATGGAAGTGAAGATCTTAGAAGATTCCTTTCAAGACATTCTGAAACTAGTGAGCAAGCACTAACCCTATTACTTTTATGCACCTTTTTCATTTTTATCAAAGGGGGAGAAGAGAGAAGAGAAAAATGAATAAGGAGAAGGAGAAGATAATGCATAAGGGAAGAAGAAAAACAAAATAGAGAAAGAAGGGGAGACAATTTTATTTTGTTGGAACACTTAGTCATTTTTTTTTAAGTGTTGCCATCAATGCCAAAGGGAGAGATTGTTTGAAATTGATCAATTTTATGTGTTATGATTTAGTTTTGGTTGTCATTTATGTCAACACATCTGGTTTATAGATCGATTCCTATAAAGTTAAGTTTTGGTGACTCTGAAATTGACTAAGTACATAAGCAGAGATACAGAGGTATTTTGGGTATCAAAGATTAAGATCGATGAGTTAAGGAAATCAAGTTTAGAGGAAGATAGTATGGGGTATGTGTGACCTCCACCTAAGATCAATTTTGTTTTGGTAATGTTTACAGCAAATTAGAGAGATTTGAAGACTGACTGACAGCAACAGAACAGTGATACAGAGCAGCTGGACAGAAGCGATGATTCAGAGAGTATGACGTGGACTCCTAGAAATCAAAGCTGGATTATGATTTTTGATAACCTATAATTTGATTATGTACGAGCGCCGACTATGCATTTGATATTTTTTTATTAAATGTATTTTGTATTGAGAGTTGACTATGTAATAATTGTAATTGAGAGCCGACTTGGTAAAGAAGAAATGTATATATGTAAGAACTTTTTGTTGAGTGAAGGATGGATGGATGATATATTTTGAGGAGATATGAATGGAAGAGTAGAGAATGACAAAGATCATTGATGATATATGAACATGAACTATCTAAGCATTAGAGATGATTGTATTGTTCATTACTGAGAACATTTTGTAACATAATTATATTGTAAGAGTTGTATACTCAGTTGGCCCCTAACAGGGTGTTGTATACCTTTAATAGGGTTTTTATTCCTTTAACAAGGAAATGTATTATTTAATATTCAGCTCCTAATAGGGCTAGGTCTCCTAACAGGGACACTATACTTTAGTGCATGCTTGTGGGTACCATCCCCACCAGTGTTTTCCCTTGGCCAGGGTTTCCTCGACAAAAAATTATGGAGTTATGAGTACTTTGTCTTTTGCTTATGTTCTTTTCATTTGTGCATGCATATGGTTAATGTTTAATTGGTTGAAAAGTTTAATTAAGTGCTATAATATTTATTCACCACCCCCCCCCCCCT
>MU225988.1:3300554-3310978 GCA_018584345.1 Thuja plicata
GTGCATAACTCTGTTGATTCCCTTTACTCGTCCATCAGGAAATCTGATAGTGACCCTTCCGCGTCCAACTATCTTTAGGTGAGAATCATCACCCAAGTACACCTTTCCACCATCAAACTCTTCATATATTGAGAACCAGTTTCGATGAGAGGTCATGTGAAAAGAAGCACCTGAGTCTACTAACCACACATCATCGGATGAATGGGCTACCAAAGCTACAATAAAAGCATCTCCATCTTCTTGAGATTTTTCAGAAGCTGAATCTGAGCCTTTCTTCTTCTTCTTCGGTTCTTTGCAATCCCTCTGGAAGTGCCCAGATTTATCACAGTTCCAAAATTTTGCCTTGGACTTTCCAGGAGTTTTAGAACTCCCATGGGATTTGGATCTGCCCTTCTTTTACTTATTGTCATTTTGCTTTCCTTTGTCATTGGATCTCCCACAAACAGCAAGGGCTTCCTTAGAAGAATCTGAAGTCTTTCTTCACATCTCCTCATATAGCAGTGAAGACACCACATCATCCATATGGAATGTGACTATAGTACTTCCGAGAGCCATCACAAGATGGTCCCATGAATCCGGCAAGGAACAAAGTAGGGTCATACATCGATCCTCCTCCTCGATCTTGGCACCGGATGATGCCAACTATGCAATCAATAAATTGAATGCATTGAGATGATCAGTTACTAATCCACCTTCCTCCATTCTTAAAGAATAAAAATTCTTTCTTAGGAACAACTTATTCGCCAGAGATTTGGTCTAACACACAGACCCAAGCTGTGTCCACAAAGAATTTGTAGTAGTCTCATCAAGAACATTCAGAAGAACGGCATCTGCTAGACAGAGTCTGATGAGACCCTTAGCCTTTCGATCCTTGATCTCCCAATCCTCTTGAGATATCACTACAGGTCTCATAGCAAGTGAAGTAGCCTCCCATAGATCATGATCTTCAAGCATGTCTTCCATCTTGAGTTTCCACAACTCAAAATTAGTGTCATTAAATTTCTCCACCTCCATTCTACTGTATGATGAACCTGCCATCTCAATCTACAAATAAGATTCAGAATGCTCTGCACAAAAAACTCCCACTCAAATTGAGATTAGCTCAAAAAACCCTACCCAACAACTAGGATCAAAATTTGATCAGGCTTTGATACCACTTGTAAGGAAACTCAGGTGTGGAAACAGCTTCCTACACTAATCTCTCTAGGAAAGTATTGTGAAAATTATTTTAAATCCTTACAATTTCAGATTCATTAACTACTTTAACAATGATATTGCAGCCACATACCATGCATATAGAAAATAGAGAATGACACAATGATTTACTCTGGGGAAAACCTTTCGGTTAAAAACCCCAGCACTCCAAAACCTGCACAGTGTATTATCTTCAACACAACGGTTACAACACACTTCCAATGCAAGTTCTTTCAGGAGACAATGGACACACACAAACAAATCCATTAGCACCATATTATACCTACAATACACTCTTTTTACGTATCCTTTTTTGTAACCCTAAAAATGCTTATATCATGCACTTTCCTTTTTAGGGCAACTTCCAAAGATAGCTGCATTAGCGTTTTACCATTCTCTGAGAAAATAGGAACCCGAACCCCATGATTGTGGAAGAGTGTAAAGTACTCAACTTTTATCAGTTGCCACATGTCTTGCATGCCTTCACCTATCATTGAAATCTCATAGAAATAGCTCTTACGTGTCATAGGAATCTGTCATAACCATTTCAGCCATGATCTCCTTACACACCATTCAAGATGCCGACACATCAAGTGGAGTGACACATCAACATGCCAACTAGACATGTACACTCACACTTAATTACATTAATTGAAAGAAAATACATTTTACAAAACAAATAATAAGAATAGGAATTATCCAAGGATGAGACACCTTATTCCTAACATGTATGACAAAGTTTTTTGGGACTTCTTGTTCAGGGAGCTTAAGAAATTTGGATTTCATGAAAGATTTATCAAAATCATAAAGGTGACGGTGGAAACGGTTGACTTTTCTATTTTGGTCAATGGCACACCATGGGGGTCTTTTAAGCCTTAGAGCGGTTTACATCAAGGGGACCCCCTATCCCCCTATATGTTCTTTTTGGTTGTGGAGGTGCTAGCCTGGAACCTGTTGAGGTTGAAGGGAAATGGATCTATTATTGGATTCAAGCCAACCTCCACTCTTCCTTCAGAAGTTATCCAATAGTTTGTAGATGATATGTTCCTTTTTGGAAAATACTATATCAAGGAAGCCAGGGAATGAAAATCTCTCCAAAACTCCTATGTGGTGGCTTCTGGTCAAGTGATCAACTACTGTAAAAGTAAAATCTATTTCTTCAATACTGAACAGAGAACCCAGCTGAAGATTGTGGAATGCCTTGGTTATATGGGAGTGGAGCTTCCTGAAACCTACCTTTGGCTCTAGCTCATGGTGAAGGAGGTTTGAGACCAGTTTTGGAACACCATTCTAGAGAAAAATGCAAAAAAAAACTGGTTGGTTGGAAAGGGAAGGTCCTAAGTAATGCGAGGAAACTTCAATTGGTGTTCATGACCCTATAAGGAATACATGTTTACTTCCTTTCTTTATTAAAAATCAATGATAGAATGATGGAGGCGTTGGAAAAAATCTAGAGAAACTTTCTATGGATGGGGATGGAGGAAAAGGCTAAAATGAATTTGGTCAGCGGGGATACGGTCTGTCAACCGAAACTTTTGGGTGGTCTGGGAGTTAGGAAAATTAAAGACCTAAACAAGGCTTTAATTTCCAAATTGGGTTGGTAGTTGTTCAGAGGATCTACTGGATGGAGTAGAATTATGAAGGCCAAATATTTTAATAATGACCAATTCCCTTATGGTCAAAATTATCCCTCCGGCTCTAAAATTTGGAATTTTATTGCTAGAAGTAAGGGAACTCTTTTTAAGGGATTAAAATGGTTGGTGGGTGATGGTGCTCAGATTAACTTCTGGGAGGACTGGTGGGTGGGGGATAAACCCCTTGGATGGGAGAAGTATGGTCTCATCAGGGAAAGAATGATCCTTCATTTTGGGAGTAAAGTTAGTGATTACATTTCTCAAGATAGGAAATGGTCAGTTCTGGTAGATGCTTACCCTGCCCAGGCTCTTGTTCCTCCTTACATTTTTGAGATTCAAAAGCTTTTGGAAGGCATTAGGATCCCCCTCTCTCTTGTGTTGAGGACAAGGCTATATGGTGTCATAAAAAGTCAGGGTAGATCACGGTGAAATTTGTGTATTTAACCAATTTAAAGGTTGTGGCTGATGAGAAGAATTGGGGAAAGGTGTGGATTCCCCAATTGATCCCTAAAATAAATTTCTTCTGGTGGACATTTCTTCTTGGAAAAATTCTTATGTTGGATAACCTCCAGAAGTTGGGAGTTTAGTTGGTTAACAAATCATGCTGAGTCTATTAACCATCTCCTTATCCATTGCCCCTTTGCGACTTTGGTTTGGTCTAAAATGATGAGAAAAATGTAGCTGGATTGGGTTTTTATGGAGAATATGGATCAGTTTGTTTGCAATTGGGGTTACCCTACGCAGCACCCCCTTATTAAGATTTTTTGTAGATTGTTACCCCCGCATGTTTTTTGGAGCCTATGGAAGGAAAGAAATAATAGGGTGTTTAGAGGGGAGGAAAATGACACCGAAGGAATGGTGAGAATGGTTGTGAATCTGCTGAAGGAAAACATTGAAACTTGTCATTGGATTACTCCCCATTCCCCCTCCCCCAAGGAGTTAGATTTAAAGTTGGCTAAGGAATGACAACTGCCTTCCTCCTTCCATCCTTTTGATTTCTCTAAGGTAGTTGCGAGGAAAAATACCAAGTGGTCCCCCCCCGGAGGAAAATTTGACCAAACTAAATTTCGATGGGGCGACCTCCAAAGGTAATGCTACTGAAGGTAGCATTTTCAGAGACCGCCATGGGAAGATGATTATCGCTTATGCGCTTCATCTTGGGATAGGTACTAATAATGTGGCAGCAATCTCTACCCTTTTCTGGGGACTGAAGGTGGTGGTTTCTTCAGGGATCAAAAATATGATTATCGAGGGACACTCAAAAATTGTGATAGAAATGGTCAAAGGGAACTTTAGAGCTGGCTAGAATATGTCTAATCTGTTGTAGGACATTTGGTCACTACTCCCTAGGTTAGATGATTTTAAACTACAACACATTTATAGAGAGGTCAATGTTTTTGCAGATGCACTAGTGGCCACGAGTTTGGGATTGCAAGGCATTAGATGTTGGAAAATTTTGAATTCCTTAACTAAGAAAATTGTTTTGCTTGTGGAAAAAGAAAGGAAAATAATTAATGAAGCATGAGGATGAGGCTGATTGGATAGGAAAGATGGCTTGTAGTTTTTCAAGAAGCAGCGTAGATTCAAAATTTAAATTTTCAATGGGAAAGGAAATTAATTTTAGTATTATTTTGCAAAGATGGGATTTTACTGCCTATCCTAGAAAAAGTATGAGAAATTTCAAAAATTGCGCTGACGTGGGGATTGGCATGCGTCTTGGAAGCCCTGATAAGATGGTTGGGCTAAATTGGCATTTTAAACCAAGGATCCATAATCATTTCCCTTCACGTGATGGCTTTGCTTTCATTTCAGCCACCCACGTGACTTGTACCCGCTTACAAATCATTAAGGTGCCAAATTTTCTTCCTAACTGGTTATTTGTCACTCGCTTCGTCAATTATCCTTGCAGGGCTCTCTACATTTTTTTCTGGGCTCTAGTGAAGGTTGATCAGGGTAGTGGTAGAATGGGTGGGATGTCTTTGGAGACTCAAGTGGAGGAGCTTTTTTAGCATAGTTTAGATATGGGTGGCGATATAGTCCACGTGGGGCCCTCAAAAATTGAGGATGGTTTCCTCAAGAACCCTTACATTGTTACTTACTTGAAGGAGGGTGGGTTCTATCCCTATATGGAAGCCATAGAGGGCAGCGATGAACTCATCTCGATGCAGCTGGTGAATTCCTGGATGGATCGCAAGGTGACCATCAATGGCATAACTTTTGAAATAAATGAAGAGGTCATTGCCCATGCCACAAGGATCTCCACTGATGGGAGAAAATGGAAGAAGGTAATGAAGAATAGAGATGACTCTAGTATGAAGAGATTTTTCAAAAAGATGGAGGAACCAGTCCGCATTCATGGTGGCTTCAAATGGGAGGTGTTGCCTGATCTATGGAATGAGGTATGTCTCATTCTGATGAAGTACATTACTTTGGAAGGTTAGTTTGGCACTTGCTATAATTATCACTTCCCTCTGCTCAACCACTTCCGTTATAATGATGTCATTTCCTTCCCCTTCTACCTGTTGCACTCTCTTGAGGGCTCAATTATGGATGTTAGGGAGAAGAGAAAGGCTAGGCAGAATTACTGCATTCTCCATCAGGGCTTGATTTTATGCCATTTCAATTTTCACCTTACTTTATGCCCTCAAAGAACTGTCACTATGCAAGATATTAACTCTCCCTCTGAGAATGCTCCTAGAGAGTTAATGGGTTCTCACTCTAACCCCACTTCATCCTATCCTCCAAAACCCTTGTGCGTAATAAGGCCAAGATTGATAAAGTGGGTCTGGCGGGTGGAGCCCAAATCAATATTGATTCAGAGGAGAAGGAAGATGAAAATGAGAGCAGGAGGAGGTCCCACAGAATTGCCTCTAATACTAGGTATAAGTAGAAATTTGTCAGGAAGAGGTATCTAGAAGAAGATGAAGAAGATGGAGACTCAGAGGAGAAGGGGGGAAACAAGAGGGAAAGTAGTATGGATAATAAGAAAGGGAATAAAATTAAGAAGGATGAGAGAAGCCATGATAAAAACAACAAGGTCTCCCAGTCTTTGGAGGGGGCCGAGAAGAGCCATGATTCATCCCAGCTTTTTGCTAGCTTCAAATTACTCACCATTGATTTGTTTAAAAAGAAACTTTTTAAGGGTAACAAATCAGAGTCTCCACTCACGGCTACATCTCCGCCCAGTCCCCAGGAGGAGTTAGATACTAAAAAGGACACTAATGGTAATAAGGAGGAGGTCCCGAAGTTAAGCAAGGTGGAGGATGAGAGTAAGAATGAAGCTATGGGTGACATTATTCAATTGCAGAAGGAAATTAAGTGGCTGCAGACCTCCTTCCTGGATTCTGTCTCTAAGAAGGATCTTTGGGAGGTTCAGGAGGAAATCAAGGATTTAGGGGAAAGTTTCAACATAATTACTAGGTTTGCGGTCAAAGTCATGCATTCAGCGACAACAACCCTCCACGTGTTGCACATGGAAGAAGAAATTACCCCAGGGGAGGATTAGAATGACAGGAAACACATCTGATTCCTTGCAGAAGATTGGCTCAAGCTACTACTTAGCGGAGGGGGTAATAACCCCAAGTATTTTTCTGTTCCTTTTTTATGATCATCTTTTTTGGTTGGTTTCATTGGTTGGCCACTCTGGGCCTTTCTATTTCTCTGTCTAACTCTTCTAACTATATTACTGATGTTTACTACTCTAATTTTAGTTTAAACTCTGTTGGTACTAACATGCACAGACTGGTTACCAGCTTCATGGTGAAGTTGGGATCTATTGGTTTTAACAGGCTGGTTACCAACTTCATGGTGAAGTTGGGGCCTGTTGTTTCTAGTTTTTTGTTTTTAATTTTGTAAAAAGGGATTGGTTGAGGGTCTGCTGACTCTGGTAGTCTGCACTTCTCGTGCTGGCTATGTTTTCCTTGGGTTAGCCCCTTGGTTTGGCTACTTTTTAAATAAAAAACATTGAAACGAGAAATTATTTCTAGTTGCAGACTCTACCTAGAATCCTCCAGATAATTCCCTTGGTGATTGAGCAATTCCATAAACCTCCAAGCTTTCCAACTTCCTTCTTGGTGTCTTCCTAGATAGACCCACACACAGAGATATATAACGTTTAAACTACACTATATTTTATCGATCGCTCTGGTGATAATTGACGCAATTTGGTTCTTACAAATATATCCAAAAATTAGTATGATCCAATGGTTGGTTAGAGAGATATGGCCTCCACATAAATACTACATATTTTTGTAACAATTGTTTCTCATTTTTCTCAGAACAAAATAAACTCTTTTCTACCTTCACCCTTGATGAAATAAGCTCATCTTCCAATTGTAAAGTCTATTCTCAGAATCTCCCAAACCAGTTCTCCCCTCAGGAATATTTTCTTCTCCATATAAATAACAGACATCTGGTTGGAGAAGTTTCTTTACGGGAAGCAACTGTTCAACTATAAGGTAGGTATGAATTATTTAATAAATACTTAATTTAGTGTTAACCATCATTTATTTACTCGAAAACTTATGGTTACAATTTTAGTTTTAAATTAACTTAATTAACTTACCAAGTCATTAAATATGGTAGTAAGCAAAAGGATTGCCATATAACTCACATAGCCCAATGGTAAACTATCTAGCCTTACTCCTAGGAGGTCTATCTAGCCTTACTCCTAGGAGGTAAACTATCTAGCCTTACTCCTAGAAGAGATAGTTTTTCCAATTAGGCATAATAATATTTAGTTATCTTATATATTTTTTAATTTTTTTATTATTTTTATTTCACAATTACAATATTTATATCACCAATATAATTATGCATATTTATATATTTAGACACAGAGAGAGAGAGATATGTGTGTGTAGGCATATATGTATGCACCCATATATACATACATACATACACATATATTAAGCCACACCATTGTTAGAATAAATTTATAATAATTGAAAGGGGGTTGAATCAGTTATCCTCAGGTCTAGATGTGCCCATTACAAATTTATACCAATTTGAACAACTCAGGTCTGCTCGGCAGTAATAACATAAAACAACAACATACATATGCAGTTTACTGTTCAGATGTAATCAACATGTAGAAACTTAACAATAAAACTCAACATAAACATTCACACAAGGTGACACCAGAATTTTAATGTGGAAACCCAATATGGGAAAAACCACCAATAACATGCTATCAACTTTTCTCTTCTGAAGTGAACTCTATTAGGAGCCAACCCTGTTAAAGGTTACAAAACACACTGCTAAATGTGACCTGGTTAAAGGATTTAATCAGGAGTGGCCTTGTTAGAGGACTTTGAGGATTCTACTTGAATGTCACCTTGCTAAAGGATTTATACAATGACTATTAGGTCAACCTGGTTAAAGGATTTTCACTGATACAATAGTTAGAAAGTAATCAGCAGGTGTGATTTGATACATACAACTTACTTTGCAAATCCAGATCTAATTTAGCTCTAATGCTAACTCACTGAGTGGCCTCCATTCTCATTTCAATCTTTAAATCTGCTTGGAAATCCATCAAGCAATCACTCATGCAGTTCTCTGCTTCTCTGTTCAGCCTTCTCTGCTAGATCATGCCAATCAGTCAATTAACTATGCAATCCTCTTACATACTCTTCATACAACATGAATAACCTCTTGAGGTTATCTTATACCTCTTCATCTAGGTCAGATACATCTTTTGATGCTTAATCAAGATTGTAGATCTTAGGTTAGGTCAGATCCAATAGATCTTTCCATCTTTACATTTAATTTACTCTCCAATGCAATCACTAATTAAATCTTTGATCCATGCATTAATTATGGTTACCCGTGGAATTACATAGTGTGAATCAATCATGCTTATCCTTAATTAACTTTACATATCCCAATAAAATCAATTATGTCAGCCAGATATCTCAAATCTCAACAATTACAAAATATTGTTGCTCGGCCAACACTATGTTCCTCGGCAGTTTACTGGAGCTCGGTCATCAGTGACTTTGCTCGGCATACACTAGCGCTCGACACAAACTATTCTCAGTAAACTGTCATTAAAAGATAAACAACTCATTACTTTGGCAATGTGCCAACTAATCTAGTACCCTTGTGATTTCTCATAACTCAACCATTCCACTTGGTCTTCTTGTTAAATCTCCTTCATCAATCAATAGATATGGTACTTCAAATAGATAACAATAGTTTCACCAGTTAAGGTTTGACATCATTGACAAAACAACAATTGTTTCCATTGTAGCTTTCCAACAATATTTCCAACAATCTCCCTCTTTGGCATTGATGGCAACACTAAACAATAAAACAATAATTTTCAACCATAGTTACCATAAAATCCAAAAAGTCTGCCTGTGTTCCTTGATAAGAACAAATTTTTATTAATGTCTTTAGCTTCATTATGATTCTCATTTGTAAAAAATTTCTCCCTCTGTGTCTATGATCACACTGATATCTTTCTTTTTCTATTCATCTGTAGATTCCCTCTTTCATTAATCTCTTCCTCTTTTCCAACAATCTCTTTTTCAGTAATCTTTTCATTTATCTCTAAGTATAGTAAATTCTCCCTCTTTGTCTTCTTTTATGTAATATCTCCCTCTTTGACAACAATGCCAAATATGTTGACATCTTCATTATGCAGATTCTTCTATTCTAAACTCTGAATCATGTTGTTCCTGTCATCCTGCCTGTGACTGATCCTCAGTTTTGTCTTTGTCTGTCTTTCACATCTTTAGGCAGCATCCTAAAGTGTGACTGCCTGTGCATCAATGTGTCAAATATTCTGAATATAACATTTGATGCAACAGTGTCATTCTGAACTAATTAGCCTCAGTTAGGGGAATCACCCCTAATTTACCTCGTAGATACTCATGAGCATCTTTGGGTAGTTCCTTTGTAAATATGTCTGCTAACTCTTCTTTAGTATTCACATATTCCAGTCTCAATTCTTTCTTCTGAACTAGCTCCCTCAAGTAATGATACTTGATAGCTATATGCTTTGTCTTAGAGTGCATTACAGGGTTCTTAGAAATATTAATGGCACTCATGTTATTACAATATATGACAATTGGTTTTGTGATCTCTTCTTTCATACATTTCAGTAGTATCTTCAACCACACAATATTAGAACAATTAACTATTGCTGCTACATACTCGGCTTCAGGTGTAGATTGTGAGGTGCAACTATGTTTCTTAGTTGTCCATGAAACTAATATTTTTCCCAGAAGAAATGCTCCTCCTATGGTGCTTTTTCTGTCATTCATATTTCCAACCCAATCAGAATCAGTATAAACTCTGAGCTCAAACTTATCATTCTTTTTGTAATACTGACCATATTCATCTGTTCCTTTCAAATATCTCAGAATCCTTTTTACTGCCATCATATGAGTTTCCTTGGGATTGACAGAAAATCTTGCAACAATACCAATAGCCAGTGCAATATTAGGTCTACTATGTACAACATATTGCAGCTTTCCAATCATTGATCTGTAAAGGGTTTGATTCACTTCTTTTGTATCATCATTCTTTGTCAACTTCTATCCAGTAGCCATGGGTGTACTCACTGGTTTTGAATCTTCCATTCCAAAA
>MU225988.1:3311802-3334251 GCA_018584345.1 Thuja plicata
TGATTTGATTAGGTTTATGGTGCCTCCTTACATACTTTGCTAGAGTAGGTTCTTTTTCTGCTTCAGGTTGATCATTCATGTCCAATTTAGGTTGATTCTATGACTCGGCATCTCCATCAGATAGCTCGGCAATTACCTCCTGTTGCTCGAAAACCTCATTCTGTGACTCGGCAGGTGCTAGCTATTGCTCGACAACTTCATTCTCTATTTTTGGTAATGTATTAGAATATTCCTCATCCAGATAGATAAATGATTTGTAACTCTCAGGTTCCCGTGTGCTTCCAACTTTATTTCTTTCTGCATACTCATCAATTCTAACATTTACACTTTCCACAATTTTGTTAGTGTTAGAATTCAAACACTTATATGCCTTACTCTTCATTGAATAACCAAGAAATATGCCTTCCTCACCTTTAGCATCAAGTTTCCCATTTCTGTTATCCTTCAGTATGAAACATTTGCTTCCAAAAATTTTGAAATGTTTTACATTAGGTGCATATCCATACCATAGCTCATAAGGTGTAGTATTAGTACCTTTCTTGACTTGTACTCTTTCAGGGTATATATTGTTGTACTTACAACTTCTCTCCAATATTTATGTACAACATTTGTTTCCATCATTAGTGTTCTGGTACAATCCATGATAGATATGTTTCTTCTCTCAGCAATACCATTTTGTGGTGGTGTCCTAGGTGTGGACATTTGTATTTTTATTCCTTGGTCATTGCAAAACCTTTTAAAATCATTAGAAATAAACTCACCTCCTTTGTCAAATCTTAGACATTTTAGACTTTTACTTGTCTCCTTTTCAACTTTTGCCAAGTACCATTTAAATAACTGGAATGCATCATATTTTTCTTTAAGAAACATAGCAGTCATCATTCTTGAGTAATCATCAACAAATAGAATAAAATATTTGTCTCCACAGTAACTTTTCTCACCAATGGGTCCACAAAGGTCAGTATGAACTAATTCTAGAATTTCCTCAAAAGTATGAGTTTTTCTCTTGAAACTAGACTTAGTCATCTTTCCCAATTGACATTGCTTACACATTGCATTTTCAGGTTTTATTAACTTAGGCAGCCCTCTAACCTTTTTCAATTTGCTTATGCTTACCAAGTTATCAAAGTTTACATGACACAAACTTTTATGCCATAACCAAACATCATTATATTGTGCAAACAAACATGTCTCATCAACTAAATCCAGATAGAACAAGTTACCTTTAGTCTGCTCACCACCTCCAACTAGTTCTCCATTGGCATCATAAATCTTTTCTTTCCTTTGATCAAACTCAACTCTGTAACCAAAAGTATTCAACTATGCAACACTCAATAAATTATATTTAAGATCATCAACCCAATATACATTGTCACATATGATCTTTTCAGTCAAATTAATTAATCCTTTCCCTTTAACAAGACATGGTGCATCATTACCAAATTTAACATAACTGCCATTACACTGATCTAGTGTCTCAAATTTATCTTTATCGCCAGTCATGTGATGTGAACAACCACTGTCAATAATCCAACGGTCACCTTTACTCATATAAGAAAATAGTGAAGCTTTCTCATCATCATCAGAATCATCTTTCACAGCAACATACACAACTTCTATATTATTTTCATCAGAATTGTTAGAATCATTGTCAGAAGCTTCTTCAGCTATGTAATAAGATTTATTACCTTTGTCCTTGTAATCCTTATACCTTCTAAAGTCTTGGTCATCCTTTCTATCTTTGTACTTGATGTCCCTTCCTTCATCTTTGTCATTCTTATCAGGACATCTAGCAACAATATGACCAACTTTGTTACATGAAAAACATATGATAGGAAGTTTACCTTTAAATTTTCCTTTTCCTCTAGATAGTCTTTTTGCCATGAGTGCCTCAAGTTCTTCCAAATCATCATCTGTGGTGTCGCTGTCACTTTTCACATATTTCTTTCCTTTCTTTGATTTGTTAAGGACCAAATGAGATTTGAATGCAGATTTTATAGCTTGTGGAGTGTATTTATCAAAATTTGACATCTCAAATGTAGTAAGTCTACCTACCAGACTTTCCAAAGTCAAATTATTTTTACGAATACATCTTAATTCTTGAATTGTAGAGACTCTAATAGCATATACAGGAAGAAGATTCCTCAATACCTTGCTCATAATGGTGTTATCATCAATGGTTCCCTTAGCTCCTCTGATAGCATTTACCACTTCCTTTATCCCACCATAATATTGAACTATATTCTCTCCTTCTTGCATTTTCATTTCATCAAACTTGCCTCTTAAGCTTTCAGATTTGGCTCTTAGCACATTTGTGTCACCTCCATAGATGGTTTCTATGGTATCCCACATTTTCTTTGCAGTTGAACAATTCTTTATGTCTTCAAACTCATGATAGTTCAGCGATGATGCAATCTCCAACATTGCTTGATTGTGTTCCTGCTTTTCTCTTAATTGTGCAGCTGTAGAAGGTGCAGTGGGGGATACATAAGAATTTTCAACATAGTGTTTAGCTAAATCACCAATACCAACCAGATGCAATTTCATCAAACTCTTCCATGCAGGAAAGATATCTTTGTTCAGCTTTGGTACCTCCTTCTTATACATCTTGATCTTTTGCTCCAAGTACCTTCAAACTATTTTCAAGATACCTAAGCTCTCATACCAATTGAATTTATAATAACTGGGAAGGGGGGGGTGAATGTGTTATCCTTAGGTCTAGATGTTCCCATTAAAACTTTATACCAATTTGAACAACTCAGATCTGCTCGGCAACAATAACATAAAACAACAACATACATATGCAGTTTACTGTTCAGATGTAATCAGCATGTAGAAACTTAACAATAAAACTCAACATAAACATTCACACAAGTTGACACCAGAATTTTAACGTAGAAACCCAATATGGGAAAAACCACCAATAACATGTTCTCGACTTTTCACTCTTCTGAAGTGAGTTCTGTTAGGAGCCAACCCTGTTAAAGGTTACAAAACACACTGCTAAATGTGACCTGGTTAAAGGATTTAATCACCCTGTTAGGAGTGGCCTTGTTAGAGGACTTTGAACATTCTACCTGAATGCCACCTTGCTAAAGGATTTATACAATGACTGTTAGGTCAACCTGGTTAAAGGATTTTGACTGATACAATGGTTAGAAAGTAATCATTACGTGTGATTTGATACATACATCTTACTTTGCAAATCCAGATCCAATTCATCTCTAATGCTAATTCACTGAGTGACCTCCATTCTCATTTCAATCTTCAGATCTACTTGGAAATCCATCAAGCAATCACTCATGCATGTTGGAAAGTGATAATGCAAGCAATTGTTATTTTGTCATTGATGTCAAACCTTAACTAGTGAGACTAGTGTTATCTATTTAAGTACCATATATATTGATTGATGAAGAAGATTTAACAAGAAGACCAAGTGAATGGTTGAGTTAAGGAAAATAAAAGGGTACTTGATCAGTTGGCACTCTGGCAAAGTAATTAGTTGTTTATCTTTCAAAGACATTTTTTCTGGATGTTTTGTGCTGAGCAAGTATGGCTTGTGTCGAGCAAGTTTGGTTTGATGTCGAGCGAAGTTGTTTGTGACAAGCAAGTTTGTTCAGTGCCAAGAATCAATGAAATTGTTGAGTGGAAACAGTGTTGGCCGACTTACAGTATTTGGATTAATGATGAGATTTGAGATCTCTGGTCGACTTAGTTAATTTTATTGGGATATGTAAAGTTAATTAAAGATTGATCCATGTCATTTAATGTATGGGTAACTGTAATTAATGCATGGATTCAAGATTTAATTAGAGACTTCTTTGGAGAAGTAAATGTAATGTAATGATGGAATGAACCGTTGGATTTGACCTAACCTATGATCTACGATCTTGATTAAGCGGCAAAGATTTATCTAACCTAGACAAAGAGGTATATGATAACCTCAAGGGATTATTATTTGCAGTGTGGATGTGGTGGTGGATGTACTGATTGGTGTACATGTGTGTATGCAAGAGGATTGCATAGTTGATTTACTGATTGGCATGACCTAGTAGAGAAGGCTAAACACAGAAGCAGAAAGTTGCATGTGTGATTGCTTGACGAATTTCCAAGTAGATTAGAAGATTAAAATGATAATGCAGGCCACTCAGTAAGTTAGCATCAGATTTGTAATTGGATCTGAATTTGCAAAGTAAGTTGTATGTATCAGATCACAACTGCTAATTACTTTCTAACCATTGTATCAGTTAAAATCCTTTAACAAGGTTGACCTAATAGTCATTTGTATAAATCGTATAAGCAAGGTGACATTTAGGTGGAATGTTCTAAGTCCTCTAATAAGGCCACTCCTAACAGGGTGATTAAATCCTTTAACCAGGTCACACCTAACAGTGTGTTATTGAAACATTTAACAGGGTTGGCTCCTCACAGAGCTCACTTCAGAAGAGTGAAACTTGGTAGCATGTTACTGGTGGTTTTTCCCATATTGGTTTTCCACTTTAAATACTTGTGTCAACTTGTGTGAATGCTTATGGTTTGTTTTACTATTGTGTTTCTACAAGATAATTACATTAAATAGTAAACTGCATGATTAAGTTGTTGACATATGCTACTGCTACTGAGTAGATCTGAAATATAGAAAGTTTTATTTGCTACATCTAGACCTAAGGATAACTGATTCACCCCTCCCCTCTAAGTTATTCTAAATTCATTCTAACAGTACATTTATATGCTTCTCTGTTCAGCCTTCTCTGCTAGATCATGCCAATCAGTCAATTAACTATGCAATCCTCTTGCGTACTCTTCATATAACATGAATAACCTCCTAAGGCTATCTTATACCTCTTCATCTAGGTCAGATACATCTTTTTCCACTTAATCAAGATCGTAGATCTTAGGTTAGGTCAGATCCAACAGATCTTTCCATCTTTACATTTAATTTACTTCTCCAATGCAATCACTAATTAAATCTTTGATCCATGCATTAATTATAGTTACCCATGCATTTACATAGTGTGGATCAATTGTGCTTACCCTTAATTAACTTTACATATCCCAATAAAATCAATTATGTCGGCCAGAGATCTCAAATCTCAACAATTACCAAAATATTGCTGCTTGGCCAACACTGTGTTCCTCAGCAATTTACTGGCACTCGATCATCACTGACTTTGCTCAGCATGTACTGGCGCTTGGCACAAACTATTCTCAGTAAACTGTCATTGAAAGATAAACAACTCATTACTTTTCCAATGTGCCAACTGATCTAGTACCCTTGTGATTTCTCATCACTCAACCATTCCACTTGGTCTTCTTGTTAAATCTCATTCATCAATCAATAGATATGGTACTTCATACAGATAGCAATAGTCTCACCTGTTAAGGTTTGACATCAATGACAAAACAACAATTGTTTCCATTGTAGCTTTCCAACAATATTTCCAACAACCATAAACGTATTCATGCACATACTACATCTATTATATATTTATAACAAAAAAATAACCAAGACCCATATAAAAAACATAACTGACAAGAATAAACGACCATAATCATCCGACTAGAACATAAATCTCAAAATTATACAAAATAATGATACAGTCAAGCCAAAATAGGGTGACTTCCGAAATAGGAACCTAATTCAAAAAGGGTCTACTTGAGGGAACCTTGGTAATATCTCCATGACAACAACATTCAAGGATTTTTAAGGCACGCTTAGACCTGTGTGTCCAGATGGAGTCGATGCCTGGTACCTGCATCCTGCATGACCAAGTTGAGAAATGACAAATACACATATATGTACAAATAATGGAAGACAAGGAGGGGGATTGCAACATCATGTGTATCTCCCATATAAAGGACTACAACTGCCTCCCCTCATCCCACAAACACATCTAACAGTATTCATACTAAAACATGATTGGGTTAGTATTGTTAGCTCAAAATAATCATAATCATTTATTGCAACAACAAGGAGTGAAGCATCATCCTAGATAATGTAATCACGTATATACGCAAAACGCTATTTAAATCCTCTAGAAATAAAATCCATTAGATAATAATATAGATCATCTTTATAAACTAATGTATTATCCAAGCATATGGTAAAAGTATCTCATGATCTAGCTTAATTGGAGAAAATACTAAGCTTAGGTGTAGTGTTACTAGGGCAGGTAACATGTAAGAACACACAATACAAGGCATTATTTAATCAATTATAAAACAAGGGTCAAATCAAAACCATAATATGATCCATTAGGTGATTTGTGTTAATCCTTAATCAATAGCTACAATCATTCATATAATCATACATGAGTATTAATTATGACTAGGTAGATAAGAATTCATAGCATAGAAATAACCTATTTTTTATGGAAATTTTGAATATCATTTATACATCCATCAGACATAAACACAAAAGCATCATAATCAACTACTTCGTTCAAGTGTACTCATACTCATTGATAAGAAGTTACTCATACAACAACCTTATATATCTATCAAATTATCCCATGACATAAAGGTCCTAAAACATCATGGACCCGAATACATGAAAACACTTATCATTGTTATGATGTGGAGTTATTATAGTTGAACTAGATTTGATATTAACTTCAAGCAGCACCATAAACTGAGCATACACCTACTTACAACATTTTAAAACTTATAACTGGCATACTTAGGACATGTTAGGGTTGGAGGGGCATTACATCCTCCTCCCCTTATATTTTACTTACTCTTGGAAGTCAAAAATTACTAAAACATTCACCATACATAACTAAAACATTCACTATACATTAAAAAACAAATATCTAACAAAATAACAGAACCTTTTCAAGTAATCAGTTTATAAAATTTTTGTTATTCTTACGTTGTTTTAACTTCTTTTTTTGGATTGACATAGATCACTCATGGATAATTTATGAAAAAGAATATTATAATGCAAAAACTTTATGCAGGCAAGGCACATAGAATTATAATTTATTTCCGAATTTATGCCAATTTTTAATCCCTGAAAGTTCCTTCTACACATTCCTACTAAGACTAATAGCAGGTATAAAGCAAAAACATGGTTTATATAATGATATTCTTACTTTTCTTGAAAATTAAAGTTCTTATTTATTGTAACTAAGATAAGGGGTAAGAATTATTGATAAGATCTCAAAACCTAACAAGATAGAAAATATGAGTCACAAAAGTATTACATTTGTTAGTATGATATAATATCACTTTAAACCTTAGGAGTAGTTATAATTTTGAAGCATCTTTAAAGTTCCTATGCAATTTTCAAATAGGGACCCTTAAATAGAAAACCAATACAAGATGGCATAAAATATTGATATGGGAAATCAACTCATTGTATGAAATCACACATTATTCAAACTTACTAATTACATTAACACCTAGTTCTATAGACAACTCTTAGTAAACACAAGGCAACTCCTTATTATGTAGCAACTATTTATTTCCTATCATCAAGTGTCTCGAATATACTGTAGAACACACACATAATTACATTATTTTTATAAGAATGAAATCAGAAACCCACTATAACTTGTATTATCATTAGATTACCCTAACCTTACTCCTAGAGAAATTTTGACAGTTTGGCCACTTATTGCACCATTAATTTAGAATATAATTCCCTGCAAATTGTTGTTAGGCACTTGTACAAACACACCTACTTCCAATAAAATTTAAATAGTAAGATGATGAGTTCATATAACTTGTTATTTTAAAAATGCTCATGGAACCATTAAGAGGAGGAGAAACACTTTGCTACTACCCGATTTCCATTAATTATGTTACCAACATATTAATCATCTTTTCCTTTTCTTTCTTCAAGAGAATTCAGGAGTACCTAATCATACCCTTAACCTAATATGCATGATTCCCTTTTGTTTCCTAGTAAAGATAACAACATAATCCACTACCATGATTACCTACATAATTGATTTAATTTAACAACATGAAGGTTCATATCTATTTTTATAACCATTTAATCCTATTCAATTTACATTCTATAACTCAAAATCCCTATACTATATACAACCAGCCAGAAATATTACCATATAAATTATGATTATCATGCACACCTAAGCCAAATTCATTTTCATAATTCTTATTAATGGTTTTGCTTGTTCACTAGGCATCTAGAAAATACACATTTAAAGTGCAAATTTTACTTCAAACTTTAAGATAGAGAATCAAATACCAACTCCAAGAGAAAATACTTGGATGTTAGTATATTCTTACCTTAGTCTTGCTTGATAATTTTGTACCTGTTAACATGGAATGCATAAATGATATAATTTTCAAAACAGAAATAAAATACTTCTTCTTTTAACCTAGAAATGTAAATGGTAAAACCTTGGGGACATAGGTCCTTTACCCAAGTGTTTTCTAATTAGGCATGTATAAATCTTATTGAAGGTATTAATGTCGTATTGTTTTACCTAAGAAAAATTTAGTCCTTCAAAACTTATTCTGAAAAAAGGGAAATAGAGAGAGAGAAATATATTTGTTCTTTCTTTTCGATTCCTTACTTTAAGAAATGTAGAGAAGAGAGGGAGGAAGAGGTATTTCATCTCAACAATCTTATCAATTACTTGATTTTCTAAGGACAATACAACATCACAAACTTATTTATCAATGTATAATTTTCTCCTTCTACTAGTCATGAAAGTATAAGAAGTAATGGAAAGGAAGAGATAACAAGCATAACACAAAATTTTTAATGTTTATATATGTTCAAACCTACACAATATACTTTTTAATTAGAAACCAAAATATTACTATTCTGAGTGCTACCTCAATCACTTCTTACTTCATGAAAATAATTCAATTCTTTAATCTCAAATGAACTCTTGTTTCTTTCACAACTACTAGGCATATTGTTGATAGTTACTTTAAAGATCACGTCTATGAACTTTGCTAGTATAATTACATATAAAATTTTAAAATGTGGATTCATCCAAGGAAAAGAAAAAAAAAGTGTGTATAGACCTTAAATTACTCAAGATAATCAATTTAATAGGAACTCAAAAGCACATGACATGAAATTCAGGAGATGTATTGGTATAAATGGTCAACCCAAAATAAAACCTACTCTTCCCAATATTTTAGGCCTTCAACAATAAGAGTAAAAGATATAGACTCCCTAACATGTAACATTCACTTAAGAAAAACATTTATTTGAACACATTATTAATCCAAAATACAAAATCCTCAAAATATATGTAAATTTCTAAGATAATTCAATATTAGTACTATTTAAGTATTTTTCCAAAGCACTTATAACAGATACACTGAAAGATTCCATTTTCATAACTAAAATTCAAATTTTCAAGAATGATGCTAACATCAACAAGAAATACAATAAACGAGCTTAAAGGGTAAGTATAGATGAGTTATGAGTCCCAGAGTTCCCAGTGTGGAAACCTAGGGCTCTGATACCAGATGTAACACCTCGTTAGGGAACCAAGGAGGACAGACCAACTAATCTCTAAAGATGTAGTCAATTTTTTTTTACTATTACAATGCACATTATATAAAGAATAGATACACACTTTCTCACAAAATAGGAATGAAACATAAATGAAGATTCCTAAGTCCTCACAGGTTCCCTAACGTTGCTACTCAAACAAACATTGATTAATCTATTTACACTTATGAGCTTCATAATGATTTACAAGTCTAACATACTTATAGCATTTCAAAATAAATGATTACTATCTTATGAACATGTTTCAATGACTAATCACCAAAACTAGATTTACCAACATGATCTATTGACAACTTCCAAGCATAAATCCAAAGGTAAAGTCTTCCATGAAACCAAAAACAATACCTTGATAAGATTATCCACCCAACCACATGGAACTATGAAGTCCCACTCCCCCATGCTAGGAGATAGAACCAAGGTCCACACAAGCTCTAAGGAAATCTAAGGCCAATAATACACCTTTCCCAAAAGAACCATCCAAAAGAAAAGAAAAAAACAAGAAACACAAAATGCAAACAAGTATCCAAACATCACAAAATACGAGTGAGGGCTCCATATTACCAACTAGGTGAGTCTCATCACACAACCTATTTATTGGTATCCTCCCTAGAAACTGTGTAACACTAGTCCCCTCTCAAAGTTTAAGGATCCACCCTGGTCGTTACCCATGGTACCGGTACTCCAATAGGTCTATGCAGACTTTAACACTTCTTATCTTTTATTATATTTTAAACTCACCCTTAACCCAAGTTCATTTTAATGGTTATCACTTGACTAAGAACTCACCCATAGGATGTCCTAGAAACCACTTTGGGTCCTGGAGCCTATGGTTAGCCAACCACCGAGGGTACCTTGTTTCCCTACTCAAACATGCCATAAAAAAGAGACTTGCAATCACTACAAAACACCTAGTACCTACGTTTAGGAAACTCTCCCATGTTCTCAAACCCTCAGGATGAGCCCAAACCCTCAAGATGAGACCAAACCCTAATAATTTGCATAATACAAATAAGAACAATAGATGGTCTTCACAAGATACCTTGACAATGATTTGATACTTTCTCATACAAAAAATAAGAGATAGAACAAAGACAAAATATTACCAAATGAAATAAACTATCAAAAGGAGGGCTGATAAAATGACATCCAAAACCTTCTAAAACTCAATAACAACTAAATAGGAATAAAACAACCATCCAAACATAGATATCATATAGAATTAAAACCCCACATGAAGACATAAACAATCTCAATAATAGATAGTGACAAAATTCATCAAGCCTACACATTAGATACCGATACTTATTTCCAAATTCTAACACAAACATTTTTAAATTACTTATCTATAGATATGATTAATAATAGAATAGTCACAATAAAAAACACATTCCTCCAATAATAACATATAAATGGGAAATTATTTCTAGTTTCAGACTCTACCTGGAGTCCTCCAGAGAATTCCTTTGGTGATTGATAAATTTCATAAACCTCTAGGCTTTCCAACTTCCTTCTTGTTGTCTTCTTGGATAGACCCACAGACAAAGATATATAACTTTTTAACTACACCATAGTTTGTCAATCGCTCCAATGAGAATTGACACAATTTGGTTCTTACCAACATATCCAAAAATTAGTACGATCCAATGGTTGGTTAGAGAGATATGGCCTCCATATAAAGACTTCATATTGTTTTGCAACAATTGTTTCTTCATTTTCTCACAACAAAATAAATTGTTGTCTTCCTTCACCCTTGATGAAATAACCTCATCTTCCAATTGTAAAGTCTATTCTCAGAATCTCCCAAATCAGTTCTCCCCTCAGGAATATTTTCTTCTCCATATAAATAATAAACATCTAGTTGGAGAATTTTCTTTACGAGAATCTATTGTTCAACTATAAGGTAGGTATGAATTATTTAATAAATACTTAATTTAGTGTTAACCATCATTTATTTACTTGGAAGCTTATGGTTACAATTTTAGTTTTAAATTAACTTAATTAACTTACCAAGTCATTAAATATGGTAGTAAGCAAAAGGATTACCAAATAACTCACATAGCCCAATGGTAAACTAGCTAGCCTTACTCCGAGGAGGGCTTAGGTTTAAATCTCCTAGAAGAGCTAGTTTTTCCAATTAGGCATGATAATATTTAGTTATCTTATATATATTATTATTATTTTTGTTTCCCAATTACAATATTTATATCACCAGTATAATTATGCATATTCATATCTTTATACACACAAATATATATATATAGGCATATATGTTTGCACGCATATATACATACATACATACATATTAACCCACACCATAAATATATTCACGCACATCCCAAACTTTGGGAAACCACACATTGTGTGGGTGAATGAGGTAAATTTCATGTTACGCACCAAGGACCTTCACTAACCATGTAGTATCTTTGTTTGTTTAGGGTATCTAGTGTGTCCATGTTCTTATTTGGTACTTTAGGCTTGCCATCTTTCCAGGAGGTATTATAGGGCATGTCTTGCAATCTGGCCCTATTAAAGTAAGGCATGTCACCTTTACTTGGTGACTTATCACCCCTTCCCGCCTTATGCGATAAATCATGTAGTACATTAATAAATTTGTCCAATTTATCCTCTTCCTTATTTTGCTTAGGAGCCCATGGATTATGGATTCTGACATCATCTCTTTTACCCACTTTCCCTGCAACCTTCCTATTATTATCAATTGTCAAAGCAATTTTGAATGCATCATGCAGACCCCTAGGATTCCTTGATCTGATTTCATAGTTAGTTTTACTGTCAAATGCATCCATATAAAATACCAGACAACATTAATCATTTGGTTTTATATGTGTGGGTATTCGGTATAACAACTTGTTAAACCTTTTATTGAATTTTTTTACAGTTTCATTAAATACTTTCTTCAAATTTGTTATCTCATGAAGGATAAAATAAGGGTCATTATGGTCACCAAATTCTTCTAAATTTTTTCTTTTTAATTCCAACCAATTATCAATCGAGGCATCTGGAAATGTTTTAAACCATTCCCTTGCATCCTTAGTTAGAGACTGAACAAAAATCTTCATATATCTCGTCTTCCTTTGACAATATTTAATTATAAAGTGGCACTACTTAGAATGTAAGAGAAAGAACTCCTTATTACCTATTGAATTAACCATATTTGGTTGTTCCTCCATTACACCTTTACTAAACAAGAATAAAGTAAAAAGACTTATCAGTTTTGGACATTACTTACTCCTTTCAATAGGTGCAGACCAGTCCCATATCCAATTTGGGCACAGAGTCAATTTTTCTAAACCCCTCACATACTTCTCCGATAGATAACACTCCAAAGCCTAAACAACATCATTAATCACCCAATCCTATTAATGTAAATAAAATGAACTCATGATATTAATTAGTCTGATTGTATTTAATCCTCACAAAGGAACCAATCAGATAGGAAGCAACAGGACAACACTTCGCAATTTATTTCTACTTCTTAAATCAATATTATATAATTGCAATCCAATCACACAAGTTTTAAAGGCAAAAATCAGTCTTCAAACTGATTATAATAGAGAGACTAAATTCATAAACATATGGTATCCTAATTGGACAAGAAAACAAGGTATATTTTATTGATATGAAAAAAAACTAAGTACAATCCATAGAGTTTGCTTTTAGTCAAATGTAGATTTATCCTAGATGGCTGTGGTTTCCCATCCAAAATTAGGGGAAGCGAGAAGCTTCCAACCATTTACATTTTATGACGCTTCACCTAACAAGAAACCTAATCGACCAAAAGCAAACAAAAACTCACAAACATAACCAAACAAAACAAACAAAAGATCAAAGAAAACTGCGTGTAGAATAGTCTATAAATAAATATATTTATCCTATGATCTCATTGTAAGTCCCAAATATTCTTTAACCCATTCTGAAATTTGCACCAGTGAAGGCCATTAGAAATGTAGGATGTCTAGAAAGCTAAGGAGATGATCCCTCCATCTTTTCCCAGAAATAGTTTGAGCCTCATTAATGAACTTTGAAAACATGCCATCAAGGATGACAACTCTATCAAGGAAAATATTAAATTTGTCTATAGAGAAATTCCTACCTTCTTTGAGTTGCTCAATAATCTGGGGAACTGTTACCAATTTAGTTTGCATACTAAATTGCTAAGTTGTTGCTACTTCTACATTGAATTATGGATTGAATAATTGTTGTTATGAATTACATAATTCATTAAATGTAGAAGTAGAGTACAGAATGCAGAAAAAATTGATTAAATTGTTCACTTTTATTCAAATCTAAAATATAAGTACAAAGACAATGCATTTTCATGACATATTATTCAAATGCTAATTTTACAAAGGTACAGTGATGATGTTCAGATTTCAATCATACAGAATATGTACAATGCATTCAGATCCACACAAGTTGTAGCAACTATTAACACTACATCTGAATAAACACATTGCAAATATAAAGAAGTAAAGAGATAGAGGGAAAGTCTCCATTGCCTATATGGAGAAGTGATCTTTAACTTCGTGTTGAGGTTCTAGGCTGCATTTCCAGCTTGGACAAACCTGTAAGACATAATGAAGAAGGAGTCAGTTCAGAAGAACTGAGCAATGAAAACTTCCCTAATACGTCTACACTACTCTAGAAATAGCAATATGCTCATGCAGATAAAGCATTAAAAGATGCAAAGGACAGGAGAAAACAGAGAGAAAATAATTTTTTATACTAATGTTGTTTTCTTCATGTGCAGATTCAGGTATGAAGACCAAGTAGGTTGTTGAAGGGACGCACATACATTACAAGTGTGAAACTTTCCAACTGGACTCATGTAGAGGGGGCATACAAACGTTATAAGTATGGCACCTTCCGACTGAATTAAGGAAGCTATAGAAGACTAGCTATTGAAGGGACATGACATTCTGTCATGAAACCTTTCAGCCCCTAAATTGATCCTTTAGTGCTACAGGAAGTGTTCAGTTCATTTTAGAATTTTTAGAGTTTCTATAAGTGATTATATTCCTACAAGGTTGCAAAAAGAGGTATTTATCCTACTCTTCTACAAAAATTTATTTTGCAAAAAGCATTAATGTGCAAACAACAATCAGATTTGTATTCAAGAATACATGTTATGTCAAAATAAACAATGAAGCAGGCAACCATTATTAGATGCAAAGAAATGGTATCAAATGTAAAGTCAAGAACATGCTGGAAAGAGGAAAAGTGCAACCATTATTAATTATGATTCAGCATTAACATTCATGGTCTATAAAGATGGAGTCTCTTATGTGAAAGATCATCTTCAGTTGTTCATATTATCAACATGATGTCATGTATAGGTGGGTGCAATGTTGTTTTTTTAAGTTGCAAGATGAAGAGTTAAAAGTTACAGTATTATACAGCAAATTATTTTCAACAGAAAGTTGTAGTGAAACAGGGGGTTCACTTGTATTCTCTTGGAGAAACATTGTGGAAAGAAAGATGTAACAATCCATAGGGATCTAAGCTTCATAGGTGTTGTTACAATGAAGTCAATAATAAAAATTTTAGATGCACAATAATGGACAGTCTTAAAGATTAATTCTTAAAGATTTTAGAATGGTTTGTGAACAAAGTGACAGCAGATTTAACTACTGCTATGAGAAGCAAAGGTACATAAAATAATGGTTATGGAGCAATTTTTTGTTCATTATTACTTTAGATCATTATTATGTGGACATCAGTAGTCAAATAATTTGTGTGAAGGGCACAAGGTCAAAGAAAGTTAGCAGATTGACAACTACATTTCTTAACAAAGTAGTATTATTAAAAGAGGGAAATCATGCTAAGAACATACTGAGATACCAAGTAATAGACAAGTGCATCATGAAAATGATATAAGAACAATATATCTTCCATAGTAATGACAGTACATTTACATGTTCAGTAAGAGAAGACAGTCAAATAGCTATTTCAAGGCAGCTGGAGTAAAGGTCGTAAAAGTCATCAAAGAATACATTGATCAACACGAGCATAAAACAGAATAGTGATAAAATTAACATATTCATTACTTATTTACGGCTGAAGTCAGGCAAAGAGATGCCGCTAATGGATACCATATCATAATATTGATGATAAGTAAAGACAAATAATGCAATGATTATACTTCATATCAAAGAGATAGCATAGCAATGTCAATAAGATTTACAACTGCAAGTTACCAAAGCATGCATGTTATATTATCATTTTCAAAACAAAAGAATTGGTAAGAAAAGAGAGATATATTTCACAATGATTGAGACCACTACAACTCAGCAAAATATAATAACAATGCTATTAAATGGAGTTGCAATGTGAAGGTCATATGTATTGTCCAGGTATGCTGAGAAACAAATTGCCAGGAATTACAATCATTCTTATATAAAAGATGCAACTCAATAAAAGTAAAACAACAACGAATAAGAGTGCATCAAAAGACCAGCGAATATGAGCCAATGAATATGAGTGTTTTTGCTACAGAATGTAATGACAGTGTTGTGAAAGAGAAGGTCCATTTAAAAAAAAAACACAAGTAATGAAATGGAGCTGCAAAATAAAGGTCTTGTATATTATTTAGACATGCTATGAACAATTTTCTTGAAATTAAATGAAATCATAAATATTCATTAACAGTGGGCAGAAGATATTCAGTCATAATGAACAAGTAGTATTGCCAACTTACTAGTGATATAAAGAATAATTATGGAGAAAAGACCCAAATCTGAAAAACTATGTGTTTCACTCATGAAGAAATGGAGTTCACTATGCTGGATGATCATTTTAAAAGCCAGTTTCATCAATACAGAGATGTCATTTTGTTTTCTTGAGGTGAGTCATGAAGGGTTTCAAATTTTGTTTTGTTTTGTTACAGATTTATGGAGTTTGAAGCAAGCTATAGCCAAAAGGAGCAGAGGAAAGAAGAAAAAATTCGTAAATTACAACTATGGATAGTAAAGGAGTTTTACTTTTCATTTTTTTTTCTTCAGAAATCAGAGAAATAAATAAGCTACAGATTCATAAAATAACAGGCTACACTTACCTTCATGTTTAAAGAGCTGAGAGCCGAAAGGAGTAAGTTTCACATTTTCATGTAAGTGGCAGGTATAGGGCAGCAAAACAACAGTAATAATCAAGGAAGAGAATGCTTTCGAACCCCAAGAAGCAACAAAGAATCTCCAAATAGAAGAGAAAAGAAAACAACCACATTTTTTACTCCAAGCTAGGGAAATGGCAGCCAAAGAGTGACAGGCTCTTCGAATCAAAACAACAACATTCTTCACACTCCAAGTCTGAGTCATGGCGACAAGTAAAGCAGTGGCCATAGACAGATAATAGAGCAGCATAACTACAGTAGCAAGAGACATTCACCATTCATGGCAGCATATCAAACTTCTCTGGTTTTTTTCAAGTCAAACCCTCATGAAGGCGGCAGCCAAAAGTTTCACACGAGAAGAGCTCTAGGCAAAATGAAGAACCCAAATGAATGAAGTAAAACATTGAAATGTTTTTTAGGGTTTTCTAACCCTATGTAACCCGTAACTTTGTCTTGGGTTTCTTTTAATTAAAAGGCTTTTAGAGTTTCGTTGAAAAGAAGCTTAGAAACAAAATTTAATTAATAATAAGTAATACTTCATTGATAGTATACTTATAAATTAATGAATGTTATTTATTAATATTCATTAGTTTATAAGTATAGTATCATTTACTTATTATTAATTAAATTTTGTTTTATAGTTTATATTTTTAGTTAAAATAATATTTTTATTCAAATCTTAAAATAAATAATTTCAAATGAGTATTACTTGTTAGTATTCGTTAAAATATGTATTTTGAGATTTCAATCTTATTGTTTTAAATAATGTGTAAATTTTTTACTTCTTTTTAGTTTTGTTTTAAGATATATTTATTTATTATTAATGATTTTATTCTAATGTATCTAGTTTTAAATGAATACATGTCTTACTCATTTTAGATACATTAGGTATATTAGAATGAAATTATTATTTGTAAATAAGTATATCTTGAACAAAGTTTATTTACTATTTTTTTTAAAGTAAGCTTCTGCCTAAGGGGGCAGTACCCTTTCTATTGCATAAAATAGTGAAAATACATACTTATGTAGAGGAAACCCCTCTTACACAACCGAACTAAAAGTAACGACAATATAACACCTAACTTAGTTATACATATAAGCTATTCCATTCCCAATATCTGTCAGCCTAGAAACCAGCTCTTCCGGGAACCGTGCTTCGTTTTCACCACAGAAGGTCTCAAATTTTGCCATAACAAAATCCTCCATGATGCATTTTTTGAATATGGCCCAAGCTTTTTTCATCAAGGTCTTCTTGTTCTTTGCTTTGAAACAAAAGTAATTCATCAGTCCGCCAATGTTAACACTCAGATTCAACAGGTCTAGCGCCCGAGAAACTTCCTGGTACATCTCCTCCTTGATCATCCTGCGTACCATTCCATTGACGTATACCGCATGCCCCAGCACTTGTATGATCGGCAAAAAGAGGTCGCGAACCAATTTGCCATCGTGGACATGTCCCCCAGTCCAGTAATCGCCACCCAGCAGGATCACCACTGTTGCCTGCTCACGCTCATTTGCTTGGGAGAATATACGGCATATTTGCATCTCTGGTGTCTCCTCCAGTTGCTCGGCCTAACTGCATTTGCATGAAATGCCCAAATGAGCCATCTTGCTTTGGCCTACCTGCGGTCTCGACCCCTCCTATATAGTTGTTCAATTTCAGATAAGATCATTCTCTGTTTACGATAAAAACTCCATGAGTGATTCGAAGGACATGTCACGAGGGCATCTGCTGAAGCTATGTACTCTGTTGTTCCTGCCGAATCTCAGAAAGTAACCGGTCTATCCTATGCCTATTCTCAGGGTAGAAAAATGTTTAGATGTTAGGAGTACTTGCAAATCCTGTGGGATCTGTACCTGGCTATCGAAGCATTATTCTGATTTGATGTCTATCCCCATGTTAGCCAGGAATTCCGCTATCTTGTTGCCTTCTCTGAACACATGCTGGATTTTGTAGGCTAATAAATTTAGCAAGGCCTCTTTAATCTTGGGGATCCATGCATCTAACTTCCAATTGTTAAAGCATTCTTTTGAAACCCCGTTTAAAATAATCTGTGAATCTCCTTCTATAATCAATTTGTCAAATCCTCAATTTCTGCAGTATTGGAGTCTTGTTTCTAGTGTTGATATCTCTGCCATGTTATTAGATCCGATCCCAACGTATTTAGAAATGCCTAACATCATTTGTCCTTGCTCATCTCTGATGACGGCTCCAGCTCCACATTCACCAGGATTCCCTCTGCATGCTCTGTCAAAGTTCAATTTGAACCAACCTGTCGGCGGGGCCTGCCAAATTGTGTCCTTCCTAAGTCCTTTTTGTTTTTTAATTCTGCAATCCCCAATATGCTTAAGATTCCATCTACTTTCCATATTTGAATCCCACTTGGTATGAAATCTGAAAAGATGACCCGACGTCCTAGAAATAATTACTTCTCTGATGGCTGTCTCAATCCCTGATTAATAATTACTTAGTATTACGATATATTTAATCTTTAAAGAATATAAACTATTCATTTTAAAGATTAAAAATATTATAATATCACGAGTAATAATTAATAAGTAGATTTAAGTCTTTAATTATTTACTTATTAAATATCACTTAATTATATTTTAATGTATCTAATTTTGAACAAATAAAGTTTATTATTTGTTTCTAAAGTTAAAACATATTGAAATATTATTAGGTAATAATTAATAAATAGATAATTAATAAGGCCTTAAGGGGAGTTTTTCATTTTTCGCATCATTTATTGTGGATAATATTAATAATTTGTCACAATTATAAGACAAATAATTATTAATTATTCTAAGTGCAATTTAGGGGTTGTCTTGTCTAGCAGTTGGCTTTGCGACAAGTTCCACCTTTTGGTATTGGTTATCAGTTGGTTGTGTGTTTGATGCTCATTCAGAGGAGGGTCTTGTTGTTCACTATCAATTTTTGGGTAGTTTAGGGACTGTTTACAACACTTGGGGCCTATTTGGCGTTACCTTGGAGTTACAGTCTGGTTAGCATCAGTTGGAGAGTCTTTTACAATAGTTTGATCATAGTTTACAACAGTTATGGCCCTGATTTGGTGGGATTTGTCTTCATATCTGACCCCCACAAATTCTACGTGTTTTCTAGAGATTTGGAGCAATTTTGGGGGGATTTTGAGTTACACTTTGGTTATGCATGGTTTGGTGGAGTTGTTGGAGCACTTAGACTTCAGTGTTTGATAGTTATGACCCTGATTTGATGGAGTTTCTTCATGCATCCGACCCTTTCACACCTGATGCCTATATCATTATTTTTTCACCTCATTTTGGGGACCTTCTTTTCTTCACATGTTCAGGCACATTGCAGACTTGTGAATGTATTGTAAGGGCATTTTGTAGCAGAGTTTTGACAGCATTGATATATTGATACAACGATTCCTTCTCATTGGTTTGAAGTGCAATATTGTGGTTTTCTTGATTTTAAGTTATGTTATCCTTCTTTCGAGCTATATCCCTTGCTGCATATTCAAATATTGATACTTGTTATTATAGGTCTTTGCTTGTGAGTCCTAGTTCTTTGCTGAAAATTGGTGAAACCTAGTTTCCCTTTCAAAGCTAAGGATTCCAAATCCCTGTATAGAATCATTGTTGTAGTTTCATGTTGTATGAGCATTGAGAGCCATTGGTATTTTTGTGATTCATGTTGATTCATTCAAAGTTACAGACAAATTGTTTGGTGTATCACCTCCTTGAGATTTTCCTAGGTATTCATATTATCCTTCTACCTCTTTCCCACATACACACTTAGCATTAGGTGATATCCCAAATTTAACAAGAATCAGCCTAGAATCCAAAGATTCATTCTCTCATCCACTAAGGAGAATGTTTTCATGTTCCAATAGGATGGCTAGATTGTGCATCCAACTATAGGTGCAATCCTGATTGACAACAATTTTTTGCATGCCCGGTGGGACCCAATTGTTTCACAGTTTGGTTAAGAGCTTCATTATTATTACTATCTTTGTGTGAAAAATGGTATTTCAACCTTTGGAGGCAGGATTCAAACTCACACCTGGCGACTCTGTAGAAAAGAGCCATTGGTTTCAATAGATCAAGTGTTGGTATTTTTCAAAAAACACTTTTTTATATTCAGATTTCCAGCTTATTACATGAATAGAAATGTCACATTATTGTGGGCAGCAAGAATACCCACCACCGTATTATGAAAGGAATGACCATGGAGTTTCTAACCAGCCATATCATTTTGAGGGTGCTACCAATTTTGTTCAGAATGATTTTGCAAGTGCTAATTATCAGCATGTTTCACCTGTTTGTGAGCCTCTCATTCCTATGCAAGTCTTGTATAAAATGGATCTTAATAGAATTAGAGATCAAGTTATGGCTCTTATTCAAAGGCTTGATGACCTTAGCGTAGGCTTGAAGGGAGATCCATCTTTTCCCTTAGACGAGGATGAGTTTGGATATTGAGAGTTACAACTCCTTTTGGGGGGTTGGGCTGCCCAGATTCAAGAAAATAAAGAGCAACAAGGATTTGATATGCAAATAGAAGATTCAGTCTACTGAATCTTTCAAATGAACATGCTGATATGGAGTTTGAAATATTCTAAGGAAACAACAACAATAAAGCAGCATATGTGGACTCAAGCAAAGGAGCAGTTTGATGTCAAACAAAGACAACATGATCAAGTCCTTGTTGATAAGCTAGAAACACAGAAGAAAGTTCATGAGAAAGAGTTAGAAGAACATACAAATTTGATAAAGGTCATGTTTTCTGCATGTGTAAAAAGTGAGGAAGATTTCCATATAAAATCAAGATCTCATGAGGAATTTCATGACAAAGAGCTACGTGAGCATAAGGAAAGAATAAGGCTCATGATTGACATGACAACTAAGTATAGAGAGGTCGGTAAAATTCACTATGAAGAAGCCCAAAAGTATAAATGAAAAGTTGAGCAAAAGGTTGTATCTGAGCCTCATACCCTTGCTGATCAGAACAATGAAATAATGGCAGATGTGTTTGATGAGCTGGCTGAGTTTGTTGAAGAGGACAACGTACTACACCAAACACCATTATCAAGTTCTGGCCAAGAGGATGAAGAATTGAAGCCCATCCTCATGCAAGATCACGAAGAAGATGCTGCAAATCAAAGGGTACAAACACCAATCCCAAGACAACAAGCAGAAGTTCAAAGTTTGAATGATTTGGGCATGCATGACAACAACAAGGTAGATATAAATCCTCTTCAATGTAATATTGAAAGTTATGATGATGAAGCTAACTTTTGGGATGGTCTTGAAGTATTTATAATAGAATTAGATGACTATCATCCATCTCCTCATAAAGAGGACAAGGCACAACAAGTTGTTGCACATATGGTATGTACTGAATCTCATGAATTTCCTTCATCTTCTAATATCAAAAAGCTAACAGAATTGATAAGCTGTGGTCATAAAGAGCCTAGAGGTGAATTGGATGGGATGTTAGTCAAGGAGGGAAGAATTTAGGAGTAATCTCAAGGGTCTCATATCAAGGTCAGTTCAGTGGACGTTGAGGATGAGATTTCAGCTTCTCATCATCAAAATATTGGTGTAATGACCCTGCTCAAATCTGATTGAAAACTTTTGATTTTTGGCCTTGGAAATTTTGTCAAACACTTCACATACAAGGGTCATATGACTGATATAACATTTTATTTTGCTTTAATGACTCTTTTCTTCAATTAGCATAAATGAGAATGCTTGCAAGAAGACTCAAAATTGACTAAACAATGACCTAACATGAATGTGCAACTTATTTTGACAATATTCAATGCATCTATGT
>MU225988.1:3334668-3350650 GCA_018584345.1 Thuja plicata
GTTGGATTGAAGCACCCTTGTGAATAGATGAAGAAGCAAGCAAACTCCACTTGAAAATGTGTTCTTCCAAGCCAAATCGAGCTCCCTAAGCCAGCCGCCCCTGTTCTGGTCTGATCTTGAAAATAAATATGCAGCATTTAAATTCCATCTCAAGCATCAAACATCATCTCCAAGATCTAAGGAAATGGGCGAACCAAGCCTTGAATGAAATCGATACCAAATGTGAGCTCCACAACCAAAATCGCACCTACCAAAGGCGCCCTTTCAAGACTGTAATATCTAATTTTAATATCAGATTTATTCACCAATATAATCTGCTTTCTTCACCAAAGAAAATTGATGCCAAGAATGATGAACCAGCTCCAAAGGATAGCTATAATCTCCAATGCAAATAACAATCGATATCATGCAAAATCATGGCCCTAATATGCAAACTTATGTGACTGAAACATCATATCAGCAATTCTGGAAATGATGAATGCTGCAAGTAGAACACTAGCATAGCCAAAGATGAAGATTTTGATCACCAAAATATCTTCAACAATTCCTCAAATTGAACCATCCAAAAACTTGGCCAAAGGCCACAAAATTTTAACCAATGAAGCACAAATCAAAGTCTGAAGTAACTTTCTCCCAGCTGCAATAATTCAAGTGATATTTCACACCCTCAAAATTGCCTACCAATTGAGAGTTTTCATTCTCAATGGCCAATTGTGACTACTGCATAAACCCTAGGCTCCACAATGCGCATCAACAACAAACAACAACATCAACAACAAATCTGCCTGCTGAGAATGAATCCCAGGATGCCTATTTATTCTTTTTTCTCCACTTTCTCTAGAAACTTCTAGAACCTTATTTTATTTTATTTATTAAGTGACTGTATAAAATATTTTATAATTCAAGTCACTTTATTAAATTAATTAAATATAAAGTTACCTTTTAATATTTATTTATTTGATAACTTTATAAATAATTAACTTAATACCACTTATTTATTTAATTAAAATAATTAATTAGTCATCCTCATAAAATATTTATTATTTTGGACAACTTAATTAATTAAATTAATTAAATCAAATTACCTCCAAAACGGGGACATTACAATTGGTATATTACCTCAACCTATTTTTCCTCATAAGTCAGATACAATTGATCATGAAATTGTTATAGTGATCCAAGAGATACTCAACAGAGTTGAGCCCAGCAGCATAAAGCCAAAGTTTGTCATTACAAGAGGTTGCCCAATCAGGCATCTTTCCAGAATGGGGTCTATTCCTAAGATTTCAGTAAATGATGAGCAGATCCATCATGTTTAATCACCTCAAATCTGCAGTGATATTAATAAAATCCAAGAGGTATGTAATTTGGTCTTTTACTTTCAGGATATGCTTCAAGAGTTTTAGATCCTTCAAGTTATATGGCATATATTTTCAATTGCCCATATGCATGTATCTCATCCCTTGTTGGTGAGAAAAGGAAGCTATTTCAATCAGTCTGTTAATGGATGTATTTAAGGCTTGGATGATTGATTAGCTTAGGGTAGATTAGAAGTTTTTAGTTTTAGTTTGCTTTCTCCAAGTGCCGAGCACAGTAGTTTCAATTTTTAGTTAGTGGTTTGCAGTTAGTACCTTTGTTTCTATCATGAATCAATCAAGGAAACATACATCATGCACACTAATAAACCATTCAGATTTGTTGTTATAGACAATACACATTTCATTAATCAAGTTATGATAAGAGCAGGATTTTTGTTTCAGTTTCAGTTGTGTGGTAGAAGAAACCAAGGACAACATTGTTATACTTCACCATCATGACATGAAAAGATACATATCATACAAGGTATGGAATCCATTCCACTGCCCCATATCATAAGCATTTCATCCACGCAATGACACTGGAGTACAACAATAATATCCATGGTTTTGTTTCTGTTTTGTTTCAGTTTTCAACTTGTTTTCAGTTTGAGAAGGTTCAATTTTTGTAAAGTGGAAAACTCAGTGCCCAATGGATATGCAAAAGGCAACTGGTCTATTTCTGTTCAGCAGGAAAACACCCCTGAGAGGTCGCCAAAAATGTTACCAATTTAGTTTGCATACTAAATTGCTAAGTTGTTGCTACTTCTACATTGAATTATGGATTGAATAATTGTTGTTATGAATTACAAAATTCATTAAATGCAGAAGTAGAGTACAGAATGCAGAAAAATTGATTAAATTGTTCACTTTTATTCAAATCTGAAATATAAGTACAAAGACAATGCATTTTCATGACATATTATTCAAATGCTATTTTTACAAAGGTACAATGATGATGTTCAGATTTCAATCATATAGAATACGTACAATGCATTCAGATCCACACAAGCTGTGGCAACTATTAACACTACATCTGAATAAACATATTGCAAATATAAAGAATTAAAGGGATAGAGTGAAAGCCTCCATTACCTATATGGAGAAGCGATCTTTAACTTTGTGTTGAGGATCTGGGCCACATTTCTAGCTTGGACAAACCTGTAAGACATAATGAAGAAGGAGTCAGTTCAGAAGAACTGAGCAATGAAAACTTCCCTAATACCTCTACACTACTCTAGAAATAGCAATATTGCTCATGCAGATAAAGCATTAAAAGATGCAAAGGAGAAAGAAGAAAATAGAGAGAAAATCATTTTTTATACTAATGTTGTTTGCTTCATGTGCAGATTCAGGTATGAAGACCAAGTAGGTTGTTGAAGGGACGCACATACATTACAAGTGTGAAACTTTCCAACTGAAGTCATGTAGAGGGGGCATACATAGGTTATAAGTATGGGACCTTTCGACTGAATTAAGGAAGCTATAGAAGACTGGATGTTAAAGGAACATGACATTCTATCATGAAACCTTTCAGCCCCTAAATTGATCATTTAGTGTTACAGGAGGTGTTCAGTTCATTTCAAAATTTTCAGAGTTTCTATAAGTGATTATATTCCTACAAGGTTGCAGAAAGAGGTATTTATCCTACTCTTCTACAAAAAGTTGTTTCTCAAAAAGCATTAATGTGCAAACAATAATCAGATTTGTATTCAAGAATACATGTTATGTCAAAATAAACAACAAAGCAAGCAGCCATTATTAGATGCAAAGAAATGGTATCAAATGTAAAGTCAAGAACATGCTGGAAAGAGGAAAAGTGCAACCATTATTAATTATGATTCAGCATTAACATTCACGGTCTGTTAAGATGGAGTCTCTTATGTGAAAGATCATCTTCAGTTGTTCATATTATCAAAATGATGTCATGTATAGGTTGGTGCAATGTTGTTTTTTTAAGTTGCAAGATGAAGAGTTAAAAGTTACAGTATTATGCAACAAACTATTTTCAACAGAAAGTTGTAGTGAAACGGGGGGTTCACTTGTATTCTCTTGGAGCAACATTGTGGAAAGAAAGATGTAACAATCCATAGGGATCTAAGCTTCATAGGTGTTGTTACAATGAAGTCAATAATAAAAAATTTAGATGCACAATAGTGGACAGTCTTAAAGATTAACTCTTAAAGATTTTAGAATGGTTTGTGAACAAAGTGACAGCAGATTTAACTATTGCTATGAGAAGCAAAGGTACATAAAATAATGGTTACGGAGCAATTTTTTGTTCATTATTACTTTAGATCATTATTATGTGGACATCAATAGTCAAATAATTTGTGTGAAGGGCACAAGGTCAAAGAAAGTTAGCAGATTGACAACTACATTGCTTAATAGAGTAGTATTATTAAAAGAGGGAAATCATGCTAAGAACACACTGAGATACGAAGTAATAGACAAGTGCATCATGACAATGATACAAGAACAATATATCTTCCACAGTAATGACAGTACAGTTACATGTTCAGTAAGAGAAGACAGTCAAATAGCTATTTAAAGACAGCTGGAGTAAAGGTCGTAAAAGTCATCAAAGAATACATTGATCAACATGAGCATAAAACAGAATAATGATAAAATTAACATATTCATTACTTATTTACGGCTGAAGTCAGACAAAGAGATACCGGTAATGGATACCATATCATAATATTGATGATAAGTAAAGACAAATGATGCAATGATTATACTTCATATCAAAGAGATAGCATAGCAATGTTAATAAGATTTACAGCTGCAAGTTACCAAAGCATGCATGTTATATTATCATTTTCAAAACAAAAGAATTGGTAAGAAAAGAGAGATATATTTCACAATGATTGAGACCACTACAACTCAGCAAAATATAACGACAATGCTATTAAATGGAGCTGCAATGTGAAGGTCATATGTATTGTCCAAGTATGCTAAGAAACAAATTGCCAGGAATTACAATCATTTTTATATAAAAGATGTGGCTCAATAAAAGTAAAACAACAGCGAATAAGAGTGCATCAAAAGACCAGCAAATATGAGCCAATGAATATGAGTGTTTTTGCTACAGAATGTAATGACAGTGTTGTGAAAGAGAAGGTCCATTTAAAAAAAAAAAAAAAACACAAGTAATGAAATGGAGCTGCAAAATAAAGGTCTTGTATATTACTTAGACATGCTATGAACAATTTTCCAGAAATTAAATGAAATAAAAAATAGTCATTAACAATGGGCAGAAGATATTCAATCACAATGAACAAGTAGTAATGCCAACTTACTAGTGATATAAAGAATAATCATGGAGAAAAGACCCAAATCTGAAAAATTATGTGTTTCACTCATGAAGAAATGGAGTTCACTATGCTGGATGATCATTTTAAAAGCCATTTTCAGCAATACAAAGATGTCATTTTGTTTTCTTGAGGTGAGTCATGAAGGGTTTCAAATTTTGTTTTATTTTCTTACAATTTATGGAGTTTGAAGCAAGCTACATCCAAAAGGAGCAGAGGAAAGAAGAAAAAATCTGTAAATTACAACTATGGATAGTAAAGGAGTTTTACTTTCCATTTTACATTTTTTTTTTTAGAAATCAGAGAAATAAATAAGCTTCAGATTCATAAAATAACAGGCTACACTTACCTTCATGTCTAAAGAGCTGAGAGCTGAAAGGAGCAAGTTTCACATTTTCATGTAATTGGTAGGTATAGGGAAGCAAAACAACAGTAATATTCAAGGAAGATAATGCTTCCGAACCCCAAGAAGCAACAAAGAATCTCCAAACATAAGAGAAAAGAAAACAACCACATTTTTTACTCCAAGCTAGGGAAATGGCAGCCAAAGAGCAACAGGCTCTTCGAATCAAAACAACAACATTCTTCACACTCCAGGTCTGAGTCATGGCGGTAAGTAAAGCAGCTGCCAGAGACAGATAATAGAGCAGCATGACTACAATAGCAAGAGGCATTCACCATTCATGGCAACATATCAAACTTCGCTGGCTTTTTCAAGTCAAACCCTCATGAATGTGGCAGCCAGAAGCTTCACGCGAGAAGAGCTCTAGACAAAATGAAGAACCAAAATGAATGAAGTAAAACATTGAAATGTTTTTTAGGATTTTCTAACCCTATGTAACCCGCAGCTTTGTCTTGGGTTTCTTTTAATTAAAAGGCTTTTAGAGTTTCATCGAAAAGAAGCTTAGAAACAAAATTTAATTAATAATAAGTAATACTTCATTGATATCATACTTATAAATAAATGAATGTTGTTTATTAATATTCAGTAGTTTATAAGTATAGTATCATTTACTTATTAATTAAATTTTTTTTTATAGTTTATATTTTTATTTAAAATAATATTTTTTATTGAAATCTTAAAATAAATAATTTCAAATGAGTATTACTTGTTAGTATTAATTAAAGTATGTATTTTGAGATTTCAATCTTATTGTTTTAAATAATGTGTAAATTTCTTACTTCTTTTTAGTTTTGTTTTAAGATATATTTATTTATTATTAATGATTTCATTCTAATGTATCTAGTTTTAAATGAATAAGTGTCTTACTCGTTTTAGATACATTAGGTATATTAGAATGAAATTATTATTTGTAAATAAGTATATCTTGAACAAAGTCAATAAATGTATCATTTTTGTCAACTTTAAATTAAATTTAAATGACCTTTCCATAAAAAATTAAGGTAAGTCCAAAAACAACATGTACCCCAAGGTTTAAGTTGCAAAGATATTTAATTTACCACATACCAATTCTTTATTGTTGTACTTCAACATTATCTTTGAAATATACCTGTGGCAGTGATCATTCATTGTAACAAAAGCCAATACTTCTCATCATAAAAGTATGAAAGGTTGTGATCAAAAGTGAGGATTTGAAATTGAAGGGTAAGAGAGATTTCAGTCAAGTAAAAGGTGTGAAGTTGCAGAGAGGAAAGAGGTTTTGTGAAAAGTTTTAGGAATTGACATTTGCAAAATAGAGAAATTATAGCGAGACAAGCCAGTAGAAATAGGAGGTCCTCTAGTTTGTCATGAACTAGTAGACAACAACCTAATCTTAGAAGATCAAGATTGTGAACCTTTATACAAAAAATGTGCGTGGCTAGAATATTTCTTGAAGTTGTGTGATTTTAATGAAAAAGTAGCTATGTAATTTGCTCATACTTTGAGGAATGATTACACTGCAGTTAAGGATTTAACATTAATTGTTACAAAGAAGATAATTGCATAGATTAGAGGGTTCCCTCATGAAGAGAGCCATTTCCAAAGGGTCAAGATGATATGATAGCTAAGGCAAATTTTACATTACCTGGTGACCCTCCACTAAAAGTAACTAGCCAAAGAACACACAAATTATCACTACCACCAAAGCGGGATCATAAATTTGCGTATGTAGTGCATTTCTTGACTTGTGAAGATTAGCAGTCTCAACTCCATTCAATTCAGTTCCATCTTTTAAGCCATCTAAGGATGGCCAACTTGTGAATGTTCCTAATTTTCTCTATAATAGAAAGTGAAAAAGGTAGTGTTTAATTTGTTTCCCATCATTGTTTAATCCATTTGTTAATTGAGAACACCTTAGAGGAAACACATCTAGGTATGAGTTAGGTTGATTTTCTAAAAATTAAATAGCTCAAACTAGTAAATGTAAGGTTTTCCAACCCTTAATCCAAAATGTTAAAGGGGAAGAAGGGATAGTTAAAATAATAGAGGGGATTTCATATTCTAGACAATTTCCTACACAACCCTCTAGTGAAGCTCCTACTAAGAGGAATAGTCACTCGACTGAGTCTAATAAAGAAACCGGTGATAGTCCTAGTGCTACCCCTAAAGAAACCCCAGTATCATGAAAATATACTATGGTTAGAGGTGTATTAAAATGAAAATCAATTCAAAAGGAAACAAATAGTGCCAAAAAATATGAGTAAGGCTCAAGCTTTCATGCCCAAAATCCTTGAGGTTCAATAGAGGAAGACTACAAAAATAGAGTAGCCTGCAACCCCTACAAAGGAAAAAGTTGAAAAGTTAATAGCAAAGGTCATGAAAAAAATTAGAAACCCCCTCTAAAGGTTGTCAAAAAAAGTCAAAGGCTTAGAGGGAAGCCTGTGGGAGAGAAGGAAACCATGGTAACCTATATCCCTATTTCTACTAAAACTAAAGGTACTTCATCTGGTGAAGGAGATGCACAAACAAAAGAACAAATGGCAAGACAACGTTCCCCATTATTAAGAACTCATTTAGCATCTATACAAGAAGCATAAAGTTATATTGAGAGTAATAGAGCTGAGGAGGCTAGTTCGTCAGAAGAGGCTAGAGAAATTTATGTTCATTCGAGCAGATTGCAAGTTGAAATTGATGCAGGGATAGATACTTAAGTGGAACAGGGGCATAAAGATCTATATGAAGAAAGCCATTAAATAAATAAACAACTGCCACAAATTTTGAATAGTAAGCACTAGATGAAGAACAAGTTGCCACCGGGTTCGAAATATTGCAACAACATATCGAGTGGATAATGAAGGAGGAGGAGAAAAAAAACAAAAAAGACATCCCACTAGGATAATTACACACATCCCACCTCCATCTTTATGGGATACCATTAATTCATTAGGAGTAGTTGCGGGACTCTAGTACCACAACTTGTTGAATGTAAACCACCACCTAGGGTCTACGCTTTATAACTCAGAGAGTTATATTTTTCTTAAAATTTGTATAATGGTCTCTCAAGCCTCAATTCACCTCTCATCAGATTTGAATATTTTATGTTTGCATACCAAACAACCACTCCTCAGCAGAAAAACTCACTTTGTGAAATTTATGTACATAATTATGTTGCTCCCTATTATCTGCAATGGAATCCAATGTTATTCATAAGAGGCATACACCTTAGGTAATTTATGTCATCTATACAAAATGAAAACAAAAAAGGTGAGCAGTATAAAGAATATAAAGACATGGAGTAGATTATTCCATTACCCTGCGGGTTGAAATAAGTGACCCTGATCAGATATTCTATAAATCTAATCAATTAATCTATAATCTTGATTAGAAGGAAAGAGCTATGGAACTGAGGGAAGAAGCTCATCAGGAGTATGAAGAAATGGTAGACCCTCAGCTAGAACAATATTTGGCCACCTAGCTTAAAGTTGGAATTGGTTGCCAAAATATTCAAAAAGAGGAGGGCCCCATTCTTTTCAAAATTATCATACAACACTCTGCAAGGAAACAACATATATACATCCAGGTTGAGCACAGTAGGAGAAGTGTATACCTTTAACATTTCAGACACCAATGCTATGGTGACCTATTCTACATTGGGAGGGTCTCCCATTTTACAATGTTGAATAAGAAAATCCCAGATGGTAGAACTTGAGTAAGGACTAGGGATTCTACTAGAGACGAATTGAAAAGACTAAAAGGAGACTACTATAGGTGATTTAAGGATGTTGAAATGGAAATAAGATAAAAAAACCTATTATTGGTGGACCAACACAATCCTAAGTTGGGGGAGTGATGAGCCCCATTTTATGATCTTTTATTTCAAACTTTGTATGTTGTTTTAAGGTTGTGTTTCATATTTTAAAGACATGGACCTTATGGTTAATACCTCTTTGAGGCCATCATGCTAAAGAAACCTGCTATGTCTTAAGACCTTTGTGGTGATACCGTGGATGCCATATGAATGCAATATAAATATGTTTATATATGTGTATATATGGTGCTAAATGTTGTATTTCAAGGAATTATGAATATGTTAGGATCTTTGTATATTAACTTTGGTGGATGCAGCCAATTGAAGAAGTTTAAGGTCGTGGAGATGGGTTAAATGCAATCACCGAGATGTGGTAGAACTATGAAGGGTCCAAGGACAACAAAGCAAGGAGTCAAAACTGTTATAGGTGGTTAGTCAGATGTTATAACCATTTGTAGATTCCATAGATCAGTTAAAAGACAAATTTCCTTTCATTTACTCTCCATGTCTATTGGTAGAGAAGATATAGGATAAAGTTGTAGTTGAAGAAATGCTAGAGAAATGTCCTACTTTGTTTCAACCTTATTTTCCCTAGATTTTATGCTTTCAATAAAATCCCTCCTCCTAGTTGTTAGGAGTGGAGCCAATGTAATGGTTAAGTAGTTATAGTATTTGCTTTCTATAAATTATCCCAACCTTTCCTAAAAAGGTTGTTGTTTAAGAAGATAATGTATTTTTTAAATTACTATTCAAGCATTTTAAATAAAAAACTAAGTTTAGGTATCTCCTTTATCAACATTGATGATGTTATTATGAATGTGTAGTATATGATATTACAGTTAATAGTTAAGGAGACCCATCCAAGGAAGCCCACTTGGTGAGGACTTTGTGTATTTTCTTTATGTATATTTACTTTATAGTTATTTTCATTACGTTTCTTGTAATTTTAGTTGTTGACTATTCCCATAGCCACAAAATTATAACTTTGTGATTGTTCTTGCATATGAGGCAGAACAAAGTAGTTATATTTATTAGTTAGAAGAATTACTATTTTAGAATGAATTTAAGTTGAGTTTCTTTGTAGCTGAATGCAATTAGGGTATATTAGGTGTATTTCCTTCATGTTACTCATTTTAGCACTTTAGTTGTTTAAAGTAAGGAGAGCACGATTCCTAAAGATGTTAATGCACAAATCTAGTTATCTCATTTCATGTCATACATCCCCGGGTTGATAAGCTAAATGAGCTTTAATGATGGAACTTGATGACCAATTATTAAATATATCATGTCTCTAAGTTGAGGTGTTATGCCTAGCTCTCTATCCATTGTTTGAGACCAACATGGAGCATGAATCAAATTGTTGTGATGTTGACACTCATGACACTTTTTGGCAAATACTTATCCATAAATAGTCAATAGTAACCTATATAGAGAAAAATTTGAACCAAATATTTACCACCAAAATGTTCATTGTAAGCACCAAAATGTGCTTCCTCAAGGGAAATATGGATCTTTGATTTTTTGAGACAACGAAGGAAAAGACCATTATTGCCTCTTATATATAGAACATTGGATATAATGATCTAATGTGTAATACCCCACTAAGAAACCCTTGGACTACAAGGTCAATAAACATGCTATTAGAGCCACATAATTTTTTCTAATATAGTACAATACATCATAGGCTACTAAAAATTACATTAATAGATTCATAGCTACTCATTGCAACATCAACATCCGGAATAAAGAATAATCAAGCATGGAAAACAAACCATCTCATCCAAGGGTCCCTCGACATGCAACTCAATGCCCAAAAGTATCATAAAAGTGTTCAAAAATCACTCACGGTACAACATACAAGGATTTAGGGAGGTTTAGGGTTATTGTACGACCATATTACATAATCTCATATGGTTTACCCCTAAAATTGGGTACATAAACTCAATGTTAAGCCAATTTAAGTGGAAGCGCTAAAGTACAATGCTAAGGTGCCCAAACACATGCAAATGGACTAAAATATAGTCTCAGGCACCAAAACTCAAGCTCATGTGCCAAAAATCAAAGTTTAGGCCAAATTGTCTAAGACCAAAGACGTGAGGCGCTCAAATATAGGCTCATGTGCTAAAACAACTACCTGGGCCTAAAACAAAGTTTAAGGGCACAAATGACTTTAATTATTGAAACCTAAGCTCTACTTGGTCTAATCTATCATAAATTCGTCAATTAATGACATAAAAAATTACTGAACACCCAAACACAAGGCCAAAACATGATCACATTGTCCATCTAATTGCATATTGTTACTTTTACAAGGAGTATAGATACATCCTAAAAACATCATAAGTACATGAAGAGGAATAAACAATCATCTTGAGGTCGATTAATACACATACACTGATCCCTAATGATTTTTTTCACACCACTTGACCATGTGGTGCCCTCAGGTCTACCCCACCATGAATGAGGAGATAACATATGGCCTAAGCACACATCAATGTGACATCAACCAATCATGAAATACATATTACAAGATACTCAATACACCAATATACATCTATGCACAATGAATATGAATCATAAGGAGATCAAGATCATAAAACAGACAAGAAGACACATAAGATCATACAATCAATTAAGTCATATGAGGCATTTGAAGATAAGGACACCACTCATCATGGAAACATAACAAAATTTTCAAGAGACCAAGTTCACACTCATGCAAGGGTAACCAATCACATCCTTCCATAGGGTCACTACTTGGACCTAACCAGGTATTGGTGGAGAGACCAGAAGTGAGAGTGTCACCAATTTTATCTTATTTAAAATGTGTTTACCCCCATGCATTTATTAGTTTGTGTATTATCTCGTACATTATACATCTCCTTAATTGGCGTGTCTAGCAGCCCCTTTGTGTTGTGGCTGCCCCAATTGGGATATTAATCACTACTTAATTGACTTATCTAGCAGTCTCTTGAAGCTGCAACATCCCCAATTGAGCTATTAAGCAACTCTTCAATTGGCCTTTCTAGAAACCCCTTGAGAGACTACAACATCCCCAATTGAGAGCCACTCCCCAAATTTGACTCTTCACCCATCCCAAAAGCATGACTTGAATATACAATTGCAGTGGTACAACATAAAATTCTCATATCACACTAATTCAATTTCCTTACTTTACACTTGTCAAAAATGTTCACTACATACACTCCACTGACATCATGTCAAGACTTGGGTTCACCTTGATCTCACTATGATTGCCAATGCCATTGCATTAATTATCACATGATCATACTCATTCCATATGGACCATTATCACAATGTAAAATTTACAACTAATTCATTCACAAAATTATTCCAAAAAGTAAAATTACCCAAAACCAGATGCATTCAAGCCAACCAAGCCAAATTCACAAAAATTTCAAACTTAATGAATAAAAAATCTTAAGAAACTCATTGATTCCCTATATAACCTCATCACAAAAGTTTATTCATTTTGACAATTCATCCACCCAAAAAAATTCCAACATCTGGACACTCTAAAAACCCTCATTTTCTCACAAACTTAAAGAAAACATATAAATTTTTTTTATCAAATCTCCCCAAACAAGTTTGCAAGGGAATTAAATTCACAAAAATACCAATCCAACCATTCCAAAGCCATTAAATCAAAATCCAAACAAGATATGGGAAGAAATTAAAGAGCTTACCTGAACAAGCATAAAACCAAGAAATAATGAGAAGTTGAGAAATTCTCCTCCAAATGGAATGATATTTGAAAGCAAGTAGATTTTGACATGAGGAATCTAATAAGAAAATACCCACAAAATTATCCTTCCTCAAATTTACACCCTGAGCCAATTTCAGATTTTCCAAGAAGGGCGTGAATAGAACTCAAGAAAATTAGGAAAAACAAAGGCAAAACTAAAATAAGAATGCACTTTTTCATAATAAAATTGACTTTATTTTAAAAATAATAAAATATATTATTTAATTTAAGTTAAAATCTCAAAATCAAACTTTTAAATTATAAAAGTTATAACAGATAATAAAAATTCCAATTTAATTAAAATACCCTTACCATACTTGTATGCAACCATGATAACTAGTAATTAAACACACACACACACACACACACACACACACACAACTCATGCATTGGATGGAAACTATTACGGACAACCAGATGCACAAACATAAAACACTGGTCTGATCACAATAAGCAAGGGTAGTTGAACGTTACCACACGATAATTGGTTGGGCAGGCATAGAAACATGGTGATTGTCACCCAAGAGTAGGAATGACAATTAGGTTTAAGAACATGATTGGACATATAATTATCTCCAATTTAACTACCTTCAGGGATATTATAGGCACACATAGACGTGTGGAGCCAGGCGGAGTTGATGCTTAGTTCTTGCCATCACTCAAACATCACATGCCAAGTGTACCAGATCATATGCATATAAATAGTTGAACCACATAGAACATCATAGTATGTCAATTAGTGAAAGGGAAATTTAGTGGTGTAATAATTTCATGAATGTTACGACACCGCCTCTTCTCGCATAAAGTCATCGTCTAACTAATTTATCAAATATCATTAATTAACATTAAATAACACTAATCATCATTTAAACATCACAATTACAATCTCATGTAAGCTATAATAGTAAACATCATTAATCATTATAAAAAATGATGCAATATAGGTCATTAAAATTATTACTAACATTATCATTATTTAATCAATATTAACGAACATATAATAAGTTCCCAAAATAAATTGCTAACAACACATGATCAACATAGCATAACACATGAATCACACAACATCACATTGATCATGAAATCACCAGTAATACCACAACCAAAATATCATCTATATATATGTGAATTTGTATCTAAACATCATCATATAACATCATTGCACATATTTGTAGAGTCATCATGCATATATTGATCGTCATTGAACCACATGTATAACCAACTATCCACATCAACAATATATATATATATATATATATTATTGATGTGGATAGTTGGTTATACATATACACATACATACATACGATATCACATACATCATTGTTGATGTGGAACACACACACACACACACACACACACACACACACACACACACACACACACACACGATCAGTCACCTAATGACCATATATGAGTCTAGCTCGAAGTAAAATAATACGCATATAACAAGATGTGAACATAAGATTCCCTCTCGCCCTCCCTCCCCCAGATTGGGTTTACTCTTGGAAGCCCACAAATATTTGGGAGAGGTTGTAGTGCATCCTATGTTGGCATCATGTTATACACTTATTCTTTTACTTTGAGCTAGCCTCATATATGATCAGTAAGTTATATATGTCGCTACTCTAATAAAATATAATGTAAAATCATATAAACATTATTCTTCTTCTTAATAATTATAATATTTTCAATTAACAAATAAAATTTTGTCTAAGCCCTTATATTTTTCAAGATAAAAGTTGTACATTTCTCTTGATGGTCTTAATTTTATACACTATAATGTCTTATATATTATTATTTCTATATTTTTCAAGATAAAAGTTGCACATTTCTCTTGATGGTCTTGATTTTATACACTATAATGTCTTATATATTATTATTTCTTTCCTTTTATCTTTTTTGAAGTGAGGAGAAAGGTTATAAAATTTAAAACCTTATACACTATAATGTCTTATATATTATCATTTCTTTCCTTTTATCTTTTTTGAAGTGAGGAGAAAGGTTATAAAATTTAAAACCTGACAAATATAGTAAATGTTTTGAAAATATACCCGGGAGTCCAAACGTAAGTTTAGGCCCCGTTTGTTTGGCGGAATTAGACCAGAATTGGGTGCGGGACTTCCCGTTTTGCCCCAAATCCATCATTTGGTTTCCAAATATGCATATCCAGTTTTGGCGGATGAAACCCAAATTTGCCCCAAAAATGGGCAGCACAATCTTCCCAATGAAAAGGTGGAATTCAAAATCTAAACCTGGTTTTAATGTTTTTTGAACTCCATTTTATAAATCATCGGGTCCAGAGTCTTCCCATTCTTAAATCTGGGTTTGCAAATTTAGGGCATCTTCGTCAACGCAGCTCGAACGCAGTGAAACAACAGCTCAAACACAGCTTTAGTTTTGAAAACCTTTTCAACAAATCCATTTTTCCTGGAATCCTTGTAGAGCGGGAGACTACATTTGTAAGAGAGCCCAAGTGAGGAAGGAGGCACAGCTGCTACGCAGAGGAGGGATTAATCCATTTTTTTCTAGTTCGCCTGAGTTGTGAGAAAACTGACACAAAATACTCTGCCTCTACTCAAGTAGATTTTGTTGAAGTCTCCCTCAAATAGCATACTTCTAATTTTTAGTTTGATATAAATATGCATTCATCAGTTGAATCTACATCTTTGTTTATATTTAATAATTTCGGTCGCTAATCTAACTTAGAAATAGGATATTGGGCTTCATGATAAACATCTTTTTAATACACCTGAGGAACGCACTGAAACAAAAATATCTATTGGTCAGACTGAGAATTAGAGTTAGAGAACGTAATTTTTATCATGCGCAATCTTGGGGCTTTGAGAAAAACTTCTACCTGTGGGAATGAGAATCTTCAAATAAGTTTCATTAGTTCTTCACACTTTTTTCTTTTCATACAAGAACTCCTTGGATATCCATGAAAACAAAACTGGGGATATTTGATGGCAAACTAACAAATGGGTTGTCACCAGAATTTCAAGATTTGAGAATATTTTGGGACCTCATCTGGCATGCTTATGAAACATGCATCAAAACTCGCCCAAAAGCTGCAAAAATGAGTTGGTATACTCACAATAGTCCATACAAACATTCTACCATAGGGATCCTTATGACAATCACTAAGCTGAAAATTTTTAATCACCAAATTTGGTGGTTCAACTTGTCGTAATAGGGGTCAAAAACCCAATTTCTGTGTTGATCTTAGGGAAAATATGCACTGCCAAAATGTGAAAATTAGACGTGCCAACAACTCTCATGATACTTGATAGGACTACCCTTTGGTTTACCTCTTTCACTGCCCCTTTTGTGGTGCCTATACTTTGCATCTGCAAATGA
>MU225988.1:3360185-3370920 GCA_018584345.1 Thuja plicata
TTTTATGCAAACACTTGTATGTCTCAATTCCAACTCATCCTTACAATATCATTGTGCATTCCTAATTTTATTTGGTATATAGTCTCGATGTCATATAACTTTACAATCAGCATGTCTGTTTCCATATCAAATAAAAACAAAATATGATGTATTTGTCATTTGTGAAAGATTAAATATGATATTTTATAAAAATTTAAAATATAATCTAATAATTAGTAAAAATGAGATCAACATATATTTTTATGAGCATAAACATGAAAAAATTGCAAGCAAGTGAGCTATCCTTTCTAAGTTTTATCTGCGAATATAGAAGCACATGTATGATCAAAAGCGCAATTAAAAAAAATAAAAAATAAAAAAAATAAAAAAATGGACAAAATAAATCACAACATAAATTAAACATTATTCAATAATAATAAAAAATAAAAAATAAAAAAAAATAAAAAAATGGGCAAAATCAATCACAATATAAATTAAACATTATTCAATAATAATAAAAAATTATAAAGTCATTGTCGAATTCCAATTCCAATTCGAAATGTAGAATCAAAAGTGAAAGTTGGAATTTGTCAATTCCAATTCCAATTTCGAAATTGGCAACCAAACGCAGAAGATGGATTGACTAATCCATTTTCTAGGTCAACCAAACGGTCCAAATTATAACCCGAAGATGCAAAACCAGGATTTCAAAACCTGATTTTGTGATAATAACAAAATTATAACAAATTTTTTATAACGAATAAAAAATGGACAAAATAAATCACAATATAAATTAAACATTATTCAATAATAATAATAATAAAAAAAAAAATAAAATAAAAAAAATGGACAAAATCAATCACAATATAAATTAAACATTATTCAATAATAATAAAAAATTATAAAGTCTTTGTCGAATTCCAATTCCAATTCGAAATGTAGAACCAAAAGCGAAAATTGAAATTTGTCAATTCCAATTCCAATTTCGAAATTGGCAACCAAACGCAGAAGATGGATTGACTAATCCATCTTCTAGGTCAACCAAACGGTCCAAATTATAACCCGAAGATGCAAAACCAAGATTTCAAAACCTGATTTTATAGAACAGACTCTGCAACTGCGAAGGGTTTATCATCTCTTGACAAATGGCCGCCTTGGTACTCGCACGTCGCAGGTGTAAACCTCTACCACGCCTTTTCCTCCACGAATATCACCGCAAATTATCCAGCTCAGGCGAAGCAGAAGAAGAAAATTATCCAAAGCAGAAGCTTCACATTCCATGCGATTTCGAAGTGGACTTGTCGCACCCGTCCTACATCATATGGGGGTCTAACACAGGCGTGGGAAAAACATTATTTTCCACAGGCCTGGCCGCCTCACTTCTCAACACCTCACAGAACGTTGTCTACATTAAGCCAGTACAGACAGGCTTCCCACAAGATTCCGACTCCAGATACGTTTACCGCAAGATCACTGAAATTTTCAGGCAAAGAAAACCCTTGAATAAAATTTATGCTTCTTATCACGTAGACAAAACTTCTTCCCGGGCGTGGGAGCTCCTTCCAGGCTCCAAAGGGCGCGGCTCAATGACGTCAAGCGACCACGTGCTTCAGGGCATGAAGAAAGTGGGTGCTTACGAGGGCCAGGCATTGGAGGGGTCGGAGAAGCGTTTGGAGGCTTTAAAGTTGGTCTGTAAAACGATTTATGGCTGGCATGAGGCTGTTTCTCCACATTTAGCGGCCACTGGGGAACGATTCATGGTGGAGGATTGTGAAATCTTGGAGAATTTGCAGAATTGTCTGAGGGAATTTAGCATTGATGATAATGATGATAATAGATGGAGTATTATTGAGACTGCAGGGGGTGTGGCCAGCCCCGGGCCATCTGGAACTCTCCAGTGTGATCTTTACAGGTATGGATTTTTGTTTTTTATTGTTTTTTGACAGTCCTTTGAGTTTAGACTTGCTTTGACCAACAATGCTCTAATGACTGCCTGGGCATATTATCTCAAACTAGACTAGTCCAATTGGACAAATAAATTCAGTTGATTTCTATTCCCCCAGTAAGGATGTTGATGGAATTATCTGAAAGTAAATTAGTTCAATTGGACAATATAAAAGTTTGGTTGAAAATTATTCTCTTAGTAAGGGTGGGATGCATGTGAAAGAGGGTATTCAGGGGTCATATTATCAGCTACATTGATTTGTTCCAGCTGCTAACCCAGCCAAGCGATCCAAGATATAGAGGGGTATGGTCATTTCCTTACAAGTGATGGAAAGAAAAGTTTATTCTGCCTAGTCTGTTTGGTCCTAAGAGTTAAGTATGTTGTTTTACAAATTGTTGGACATTGGTATTTCTGATCATCTCATTATACTGCTATCATGCAGTTCCGGTGAGATAATTGTGGGATGAGCCTCTCTAACTTTGTCACGAGTACCACTGAACTCACATAGGGTTACCCTCTTTCTCCATACTTTTTTGGTATCTAGATTAATGAGCTTGAGGATTCTCTTTGACATCATATTCATGTGGTGATGGTTTTCTACTTTTCCATGATGTGATTGTTATATTACTTTTTTGGAATGGTGTGATCCTTCTCTCTCGCTAATTCAATAGCCTGCAAAAACAACCCTTTGTAAAACTGAGGTCATGGTTTTCAACACCACCATGGATGCTTTTTCCAAGTTTCATTTGATTTATGAATGGTGCCATCTAGAGATCACCACGTCATGTACCTATCTAAGAGTTTATTCTATTGGTCCTCTTTTTTTTTGGCTGTTTGTCTCTCAATCTCATCTTTGTCCTTGAGCACCAATGTTTCGAGGTGCATTTCTAGGGCACCCCTTTGAAGATGCGCGTCTTCAATGCAAAGATAAAGCTTGCAACGATGGATGTTTTTGAGGTTTGGGGTCATAGCTTGGGATCTTGTGGTTATGCTTTGGTTGAGAGGGTTCAAATCATTATACTTTAACATATGATTTGGTGCAAACGAATAATTCCTTAGTGTATTTTTCATGCTAAATTTGTTGCCCAACCCCTTCCTCTTGAGAATATCTATAGACTCACTTGTTTTATACACAGGCTTAGATGCATGGACGATTATGCTTTGTCCTATGGTAGATATCCATTTTTGACACTTTGTTCCAAGGAGTTTACCTCTTTAAGGTTCCTTTAGACATTGGTGTTGCTATTTCTTCAATGTTTATTTGCTCTTTAGATCTATCAGCATTTCTTTGCACAACCCTCCCTCTTTTAACATACTTTTTATGTTCTCCTACGAACCTTCTTGTAGGGATAGATGTGCTCAGATCTTTTATAGAGGACATTTATCACTTATGCATCTAGGATAACTAGACCTTCCCTCTGAACTCTCTCAACCCCAAATTAGCTTTCTTTGTTGGGCACTTATTGCAACTCATTGAGGAGACCATTGTTTGATCCAACCATTTTCAACATCGTTGATCTCATGGTTTGAGGATCCCCTGCTTCTATCTAGTTTATGTTGAGACAAACTACCATATTTTCATTAGGTCCTCAATATAGAAGAACCTGTCTAATTTCCCAGTAATCAATTCAGTTCTAATTCTCCTATTTGACCAAGTATATGAACCATTATCTAAGGGAATATCCATCCCATTGATCATTTGTATCCACTCCTTAAATTATATCATTGTTTGAGTAATACTCTTAGAGCCACCGAATTTTTCTCTTATGTCTAAGATAGAGTTAAAATCCCCTCCTAGAAAAATTATCATATTTGGATAATTTTGAATGAAAGTTTCAATTTCCTTCCATACTATTCTTTTTTCATGAAGGAATTTTGGTCCATATATATTAATAATAATAAATTCTAAACTACTACTAAATTTTTTGATCTTGGCCGCCGTCCAATGAGAGTTGGAGGCTAAGAAGGTTGGAGAGATAAACCTTGGATTCCATATAAAGGCAAGTCCTCCAGATGCTCCTTCCGAATCCACACCTTTGACCTCCCATATTCCTAATTTTCGACTTAAATTAGTGTAGCCCTCCTCTCCTAGTTTAGATTCTTGAATTAAAAAAAATGTGCCTCTAGAGAAGTTAAACTTCTCTTAAGAAGGCGTTGTTTGTTAGGGGCATTTAAACCCCTAACATTCCATGAAATTATTTTCATGGCGCCTTGGGAAGGTCCTTCCCCTTCCTTGCATTCAAAATAGATGTGATTTTGACATGTCCTAAAGCTGATCCATCTTTTTGTCTTAATTCTTTAAGGGATTTCCTACCCCTTTTAAGTGACTATTTTGGGTAATCTGGATTTTCCTTCCCGACAGAGGATAGAGCTATGCCTAATTTCTTGTCCTCACTGCTCTTGGTTTCATGAGCCAAATTAGAATCTAGGTCCAAGTTTCCTTCACTCATTGATTCTTTAACTTTGAGGATGAGCATATCCTCAGAATCATGGTTTAGTCCTAAGAAATCATTAATTTCTCCCATATCACTCTCATCTAGATCTACATTAAACCCATTGTCTATATTAAAATTAAAAATTCCCTGTTTTTCCTTATTGCTTATTCCAGCACCATCCGCTATTTGTTTAGGAATAAATTGTAATGGCTTAGGATTAAGGACCTTTTTCTGGTTACTTTCATGTTCCATTCCATAATTGTCATTATCGATAAGAGCATCTCTGCCTATATCATTCATGCTCACTGGTTCCTCTATCATATCATTTTGATATTGAAGAATATCTGCTATTGTTATGTTTTTGTCTAATTCCATTATTTTTTTAATCCATTTAGTTTTTAACCTATTGTTTTCCTCTACATCACTAGTTTCTTCATTAGATATATCCACCAGATCCTCATCAATAGATATCGGTTCCTTATAAGGTGTCATACTACATAAATCCGACATAACTTGTTTCTTAGCCCGAGATTTTTGAGTCTTTATTATTGTGTTCTTAATAGTATTTTCAAAGTTCCAGTTTTTTCTGCTGATATAATCGCTATCTATCAAGACTCCTGTATAATCACAGAGATCTGTCATAATACCATTGTTGACTATTTTATGCTCGATTTGCTTTTCTACATAATTAGCTTCATGATTTATTTTCATATTATGTGAGATATTAGATCTAAACTCATCTTGAGTCAGATGATCCTTAGTTTTCTTGTTCCAATATGATACATCAGTGATAGCAAAACCACCACAATCCAGAAAGGTCACTCCAGGAGTGATATCCATAGATTGTGGAAATATGGGATACAAACATATTTCCCCTTCTTCAATAAGGATAACATTTAGGGATGGTACAACATCATCTTCATGTTTAGAAAACTCCTTAAGGTTCGTAGTATAATCTATTATATTGCTTTTAATATCATGGTGAGGATTAAGCCATATTTTTTGATAAATATTCCCATTAAAGTATTCTGGTTTAAATTGATATGTTATTTGGTTAGCCTCAAATTTGATATGGCGCAGGTATTCATTCCTATCATCCTTTTGTATCAACATTTTAATGTCTGATGAATGAAGAAGGCTCAGTTCTAAACCTATCATTCTTCCTTTGTTACCACCAATTTGGGTTATAATTTCACTATGTATAAGTTCTAGAGGCATGTTTGGGATTTTTATCCATCTAGGTACAGAGATGCAATCAAACATACTAGATTTAAAATTAGGGTTCCATTTTATAAATTTAACTGCTTGCCCTAAATAATACATGTGATCATCAGACAATAATCTATCTTTATCAAAATCATCTCTACATTCCAAAAAAAAATAGTTATCAGCTAGAGAAGTCATACTTACCTGTTCCCCAAGGGTTTCGTCAAGCCATAATCTAATGCCATTATCTTCCGACCCATGGCCATACCATTTCCTATAAATCCCTAAAGCTGCACAATGATTCATCAAGCCATTTGTGAAAGTAATATTACCTTTGATAATTAGGTCTTCCGCTTAAGTAATAGGGTTAATAAATTTCGTGAATCTTTGGTGCAGCGGAGAGAATGACCCATCATTAGAAATCTCTCCCTTATTATGAGAAGGGGATAACATCTCATTATCATGTTTTTTAGACAATAATGTGTCTGTTGGGTTTCTTCTATGTGGTGGAGTGTAGGGCACCGTTCTGGTTTTATCTATGCTATTCTCTATCTCGAGATGACTGCACCGATTAAATGTGGGTAACTCAAAGGTATCTATTAGCGGGTTTTTAGTTCGGCCAATAATCTCATTCTTAGAATGCTTAAATCTCTGGGCATTTTGTTTATAAGCACGATGCCAGTCATACTCGGTTATTTGAACATTATGGGCTATTCTTCGTGGTGGTGCCCTAGATAAATTTAGGAGAGGCATGTCCTAGGGTTTGATTATTTAGCTGAATGGTTCTAGTATTAGGGTTCGGGAAATACCTATATTGGTAGGGTTTTGCCAGTATTGCATACCTAGTTCTATCAAAGAAAGAAATTTGGGCATTTAGATTATTTACCGTATTGATTTTCGTTGAACGATTCACCTGATGAGCCTTCCTCAGAGATCCGTATGGAATCCGCCATTGATTTACCAAATGAGAGTACCCAACCTGTAAACTGTTACACTGCTCGAATACGCCGTTAGACTCAAAGTAACTATGCCTTTCCTGTACTGATTTAGGGCATAATAAATGCAGTATTTTGTGGTTTTGGTCCTGCTCTGCCATCGCTCGGGATCAAATTATAATTGTGTTCTTAGAATATGTTCTTTGATTTTACAAACAACTTATATGTGAATAGCCCTCTATATGGGGTTTTTGAACTATAACTTTATACAACGTGGGATTGTACCACAAATAAGAACATATTATGATTCTATATATATATATATATATATATATAACAATATAACAATATATATATATATATATATATATATATCATTGTTGATGTGGATAGTTGGTTATATATACATACATACGATATCATATACATCATTGTTGATGTGGATAGTTGGACACACACACAATTAGTCACCTAATGACCATAGACGAGTCTAGCTCGAAGTAAAAGAATACACATATAACATGATGTAAACATAGGATTCCCTCTCGCCCTCCCTCCCCCGGATTGAGTTTACTCTTGGAAGCCCACAAATATTTGGGGGAGGTTTTAGTGCATCCTATGTTTGCATCATGTTATACACTTATTCTTTTACTTTGAGCTAGCCTCATATATCCTTGCCATTGAATGCCCTTTCATGTCAAGGGTGGATATTTTGGGATGTTGAGATTGAAATTCCCAAGTTATGAAAAGTTCCCCCCCAAGTGTTGGTGTCTCACTCCTCTTCTACATTTGCAAATTTGATCAACTTCTTTCATTCCAATTCATGTCAAGGGTGGATATTTTGGGATGTTGGGAATGAAATTCCCAAGTTATGAAAGGTTCCCCCCAAGTGTTGGTGTCTCACTCCTCTTCTACATTTGCAGATTTGATCTACTTCTTGCATTCCAAAAATCTTTATGTAGATTTGCAATGTCCATTTCCACCTTAATCTCATTGGATTTTAATTTGGAGAGATGGTGGAGATTTTGGGATCTTGGGAATGAATTCCCAAGACTGCAAAAGTTCCGCCCAAGAGCCTATATGGCAGAGATTTGGAGAAGTTGGGAATAAAATTCCCAAGTCTTGGAAAGTTCCACCCAAGTGTTGGTGTCTCATTCATCTTCTTCATTTGCAAATTTGATCAACTTCTTGCATTCCAAAAATCTTTATGTAAGGCTACATCTTTCATCTCTCATCTCAACGTTATTGTATTTCATATTGGAGAGGTGGCGGAGGTTTTGGGATGTTGGGAATGAGATTCCCAAGTTTTAAGAAATTCCACCCAAGACCTCTACATGGCGGAGATTTTGACAAGTTGGGAATAAAATTCCCAAGTCACGAAAATTTCCGCCCTGTAGAGGTGTGCTCATACATTGTTTTCCTCTCATAATCTTGCTCAACTTTTTCATTCCTCATCATTTCAAGTCCACCTAAGGGATTCCCATCTAGTTTCACCTTGAAGTGCATTGCATTCGTATGGCGGAAATCCTAAGATCTTGGGAATTTCGATCTGATTTTGAACTTGATTTCCCTTCACTTGTTCCAACACTTGGTCTTTCTCTTGCATTTTCATCAACTTGCCCCCTTGAACATCACCTTCACCCATTTGATCAGCTAGGAAATGATAAACCTCATTAAAATCTGGTTTATGGCAGAGCAGAGATTTCAGATCCTTGGGAATTTACAAGGGTGGAATTCCCAAGATCTTGGGAATTCCGACCCATATCTTGCATGTTCATTTCACCATTTTAATTTCCTTCAAGTTTGGAATGCTCTCAAGGTTCATTCACTTAGGATCTCATTCTGATTTTGTAATCCAAGTTAGTTGAAAGGAGATTGAATTCATTTTCATTTTCAGATTTCACCATTTCCTCCAAGTGTTTGGTTGATTCCATCCTCTTTCCCCTTCCATTTTCATTAGATTTTCCTAGGGTGGAAATTTGGAAATGTGGGGAATGGTATTCCCAAGTTGTGAGAAATTCTCCCCAAAGGGGGACATGGCAGAGATTTTATGATGTTGGGAATGAAATTCCCAAGTTATGAAAAGTTTTTCCCAAGAGGACTAGTTGCGGAGATTTGAAGGAGTTGGGGATTAGACTTGGGTGGAAATCCCAAGATCCTGGGAATTCCGACCCTTACTTGGTAAGTTAAGACTCCCAACTTTCTCCTTTTCCCAGCTTGTTTCACCGTCAAAACCTTGTCCTCACTTCGAGTTTCATCATCCCTTGTTCATTTGTTTTTGTGATGACCCTATTTTTAGCAGGTTGTGGCAGTGACTTGGTCAGCTCATCATCGCGACCCTCGTGAGCCGATGCAGGGTTTTGAGGGTCCCAGTTGGCAGACTTGCTATTTTTAGTAAGTCTGGACTTGCTATTTTTAGTAAGTCTGGACTTACTATTTTTAATAAGCTAGTTGGTCAGTTTCTATTTCTGACAGGGCAGTATCGGCAGTGGTCAATTCTCCAGACGATATTTAGTTGTACAGTTTCTTGGGCTGGGGACTTACTATTTATAGTAAGTCTATTTTTGGCAGTTGCCATTTTTGGCAGTGTAGTGATGAGCATGTTGGTCAGTCAGTATGGTAGGTGTTGCAGGAATTATCATCAGAATTATATTTGATAATTAATTGTATTAATTAATAACAATATGTTATTAATTAATAATAAGGCGATATTATAATAATAATAATACTTTATTATTATTATAATGATTTAGAAGTTTATATTATGAAGAGCAGTTAACTGATGATGGTTTTTGGAAACTATGGAGACCAAGGACTTATAAATACAGGCTCATTTGTGAAGTAAAGCATCGAATATCATTATTTAAAAACTTGGTCTTGAGAATTGTCTCTTTTGTCTGCGCCCTTGCTGATTTAAAAGGGTCAAATTAGTTTAGAAGACTGATTCTTCTTGGAACTAATCTTTGATTGATCGCTGCTGTATGATCAATAATATCTTCATTGTGCTGTTGTATACGATCGAAGAGCTATGATTTCTGATTACTCTTGAACTGAGACCTGCCTAAGAGGTCATTGGCTTCGAATTCTGGAGGAGAATATGTCTGAATGGCAAGTTTGAATGCTGTAGCAATTCTGTGAATCAACGCCTTGATTGTATTGAGGCCATGTCTGATTAAGATTCCAGCGCATGCTTAGGAGCCCACGCATGAGGGTTTAGTGCTGTGGTGACTAGTAGCGGCAGGAGGAAAGGCTGTCGCATTTGAGCAGGAAACCATTTGGCATCGCGAGTACTGGTTACCTGCCACCACGCGCCACAAGCTAGCAGCAAAAGTGTCATGCGGGTGGCATTTGTAGACCCTCACCCAGTCCCACGTCAACCAGCAACTACTAAGGAGGGACGTCAACCAGCAGTCTAGAACATAGTCAACCGCAGCCAGCAATGTAGAATGCGGAAATAACCAGGTTCAGTTACAAGTTATTTTAATTAATAAGTAAGTCGCTGTTAAGAGCTGTTTGGTTTCTTTAGAATAAATGGTTTATGCATTTTACATAAATTAGCACTACAGTTTGTTATCGAAATACAATGTCTTCTAAATTTTATGATTGATATGGATTCCGGAAAGGATATGAAAATTGAATGAAATAAGCACTCAGCGGATTCAAGTATTAGCTTAATCAGGAAAGATAGAATTTTCAGTGGATTTAATATACAGAGCTAGCCAGGCTCTAATAGAATATTAAAATATGTTAAATTTAATATTGATGCTCATTCAGTGTATATTCTATTTTAGACAGATCCTCTTCTATCTTCTTAGCAGTTTCTTATTAGAAACTTGCTATTCTTGTAAATACTCTTGTATTATTTATGAGCGTCTTGCTCATTCTGTACAATCAATAAAATTCTTTGAAATCCATTATTTGGCTCTCACTGTTTTATGGTATCAGAGCTGTGGATTGAGTTAGTTCGAAAGCGTTTTTATAATTTCGTGAGAAATTATCAGTCTCTAATTCTTTTTCGAAATACATTTTATCTCCATCTGTAACTCGTAATACGAGTTACCCGTCGCGTTCTTTTGTGTGTAGAAATCGCGCCTGCTGCCTGACGACTTGTATTCGCGACCTTCTGCAACGTGATTGGAGATTGCTGTGAACGGGATCCGCGCGTTCTCTCCCTGCATTCCGCGCGACCTTCAGATACCCGACGTCTGCATTCCGCGCGTCTCTGCAACCCGTAT
>MU225988.1:3375159-3387148 GCA_018584345.1 Thuja plicata
CCAGTTGCTGTATGTTCCTACTTCGGAGCAGCCAGCAGACATCTTCACCAAGCCCCTTGGTCCTGATAAATTTGTAAAATTCAGGGGGTCTATAGGTGTTGTTAATAGATTGAGCATTAAGGGAGGGAAATAGAATATTAAAATATGTTAAATTTAGTATTAATGCTCATTCAGTGTATATTCTATTTTAGACAGATCCTCTTCTATCTTCTTAGCAGTTTCTTATTAGAAACTTGCTATTCTTGTAAATACTCTTGTATTATTTATGAGCGTCTTGCTCATTCTGTACAATCAATAAAATTCTTTGAAATCCATTATTTGGCTCTCACTGTTTTAGGCTCATCACAGTTTTGAGTCCAAATCCAACTTGAATTACCTTCATATCAATTCTTTCACATTCATTCCCTCTCTTGATGGTGATTTTCGCTTTCAACTTGGTGACTTGACTAGCTCTTGTTATTTTTCACCCTTGAGGCTTGACTACCTAAATGGACAAAGTTGCTCAAACTCATCTCTCAGGTTGGGAGACTTGAGAAAATGCTACCACCTAAGACCACTACTCATACTGCCAAAGCAAAAAGAGGGGGTCCCCATTTGCAATGGGGCGATGGTGTGAAAACCTCACAACAAAACCACTTGTAGTTTTTGATGTTGTAATGTTTCTTCCTTCAAGCTTGATCCTCAAATTCTCCTTCCTTTGTGCATTTGTTTGAGCATCACCTTGTACGATCATCTCCATGCATCAATTCTTGCAAAACAAGAAAAAGTAGTTGTGTTAAGTTTATGAAATAAATTGCAAAGACTTAAAGCTATTAGAGTATTATAACGTTTCTTTAATGGCCATCTTAGTAAATCTTTAGTTTATTAAGTAGTTTCTCTTTTCGTCTTTAGTTCACAATCATTTCTTTTAGAAACATCGTCTTTGTAAATCTATATAAGGAGCTTTCATCTCCTCTATGTAATACAACTACAACAACATCGATTTACCATAACATGGTATCAGAGCAGGATCTGGATTTTTTTCCAGAAATTTGTTTTTCGATTTTTTAAAATAAAAATCGTTGGAGGTATTTTATGAAATTTTTTTGGTTCGTCTTCGAAGATTTTTGCTGAAAATTGCAAGCCTGGTTGAGGGTTTTGATCGTGCACTTTCTTGGTTTGAGCAAAAGTCTCTGATTTTCGAGGTTTGCATGTACTTGCATGTGAGTTGCATTTACTTGCACGTTGCTTGCACGTGCTTTTTGTGAGTTGCATGTTCTTGCATGCGCTGGTTTACCATGCGAAGTCTTGTGTTTTGTCGCTTGAAGGTTTCTCTGTTGGGTTTATAATTTTTTCCTCAAAAATTATCTACTGGGTTTATAATTTTTTCCTCAAAAAGTATCTGTTGGGTTTTAATATTTTTTCCTTAAAAAATATTTGTTGGGTTTTCATAATTTTTCCCTTGAAATTTTTTTGATGGGTTTTAATAATTTTTTCTTGAAAAATTATTTGTTGGGTTTTACCGCCTTTTCCTAAAAAACGAAGCTTTGTATTCTCTGATCCGTGTCTAGGATTCTGTTGTCTGCTTTTGATTGATTTTTCACCTAAAAAATCGTGTCTGGTTTTTCTGGTTTTTTTCCTAAATAAACCGTGACTTTGCAATTTGTTTTGGGGCGCTGTGCTCTTCTGCAAAACTTTGGAGGGTTTGATGATTTTTTTGTGGCAGCTATCCTTGATATGCCTCTGGGTACAGGGAAGGACAACTCTGTTATCCAACATCAGGTTGGAATTTTGTGATGATTTCTGGTTAGATGTTTCGCTGATTTTGGGAGGGTTAGTGGCAGACTCATCTCAGTGGCAGAGTCAGTGGCAGGCTCTTGTCTCTTGTTGCAGAGCATTCTAAAGAAGGGGGCACCCTTCTTTGTTTTTTTTGGATGGCTTCTTGGTCATTAACATTTTGTAGATCTAGGGAGGGTCTCAGCAACAACAGAGTGTTCAAAAAAATTTGTGACCAAAAGACAACAATTAGACGATGACCATTAAGGGAGGGTATTAGAATATTATAATGTTTCTTTAATGGCCATCTTAATTAATCTTTAGTTTATTAGGTAGTTTCTATTTTTTCGTCTTTAGTTCACGATTGTTTCTTTTAGAAACATCGTCTTTGTAAATCTCTATAAGGAGCTTTCATCTCCTCTATTTAATACAACTACAACAACATCGATTTACCATAACAAAAGCATTTTCATGATAAAATATCTTTTCCAAAAACCAAATTTTTTAATTGGTTTTTGGATAAAGAAATTTGATTTCATTATTCACAACCTTGTTCTTACTCCATTCGTGATCATATGATGCTTTACAAATTCTTGGACCACCATCTCTGATTTTTCACTTCCTTCTTGAATTTAACAAGGATTGGGATTTCAATTTCAAATGCGATTTTGTGTTTTAGGATTTGGGAACGGGAAATCCAAACTTTAGATTAGGAATTTGTTTGATCCCTTGATGGAATTCGCTTTCCTCTTGCTGAAGGAGTTCGTACTTGATTTGTTTTTTTTGTCTTTCACCTCTGATTTTGCCTTTAGATTGCTGTGAATGTATCCTGCTGAAGTTCGCCTTTAATTCTGGAAATGCATGTTTCATTCTGATTTGATTTTGTTTCTGCCTTAATTTCGCCTTCAAGATCTGAATTTCTGATTTTTCCTTGGATTCGCCTTGGTTGCTGAAGGTCTCCCTTCAAGCTGAAAACATGTATACAATGTTTCACGTTGGGTACATTCTGTCATTTCGAAAAAAAATAGGTGCGACTCTGGCCATCCTGCCATCTGGAAACACTAGTGATAGGGATGCCAGTTTTAGGACTAGTTTGACATTGTTCAATATACCAGCCTTTTGATCCCATTTCTCTGTATTTATGCCCATATTGCTTAGTCCAGTGCTAACTACATGGTCAGTTCAAGGTCCTTGTGTGGTGGTGCTGCTTTTAATGCATACATAGGTATTTGATAAAATCATTAACCTGGTCATAGCTGACTGCTTGTGCAATCTTTCTGATACAGCAAAACATTTTTTCTCTAAAATTAAGTACCAGCAGTATAGTATTTTGAAGAAACTAAGCACAATTTATATTGAGATTGCAACCAATCATATAGGTTTTATTTTATTATCCAATATTATGGTGGATAATCATAAATTGTTTCTATTTCTTGTTATTTCCTTTGACAAAATAGCTTTTGTGCTTTAGTGCAGGCCTTTTAGATTACCGTCCATTCTTGTAGGGGATGGTAGACTTGGTGGTATTTCTGGAACTATTTCAGCATATGAGACCTTATGCATTCGAGGCCATGACATAGTTGCAGTTATATTGGCAGATGCTGGTCTTTCAAATGAGAAGTATCTATCAACATATTTACATGACAGGTGTCTATTCAACGCCATTAAGATTATTATTTAGACAAAAACTAATTTTAAAACATCAGTTAGCCTCAATTGATCACATAGATAACTTTGAAATAAAAAGCTAAGGAAACAACTTTAAAATTATGTTTCTCTATTTGGCCTATAAATAGATTATTTTTTGTTAACTGGATCACTGAAGATGCTATTTGTTTGTCTTCAGAAGATTCTATATTGCATATATTTCTTACACAGGCTTGGCTATTCTTCGGGTCTTGCTTGGGACTCCATGATAGAGAAGTTAATTTAAGTACATACATCTGATAAATAATGAAAAGGCAATGCTGAATGTCGTAAATGCTATTATGTTGGTTTCTCATCATACTGATAACTATTAAAGAAAAACTCAGGAAATAATATTGAAAGGAAGTTTTTTGTTTTTCTATGTGGCTTATTTATAAATTAGTTTTTGACTGAATCAGTGAAGAAGTGATATTTTTGGCTTCGGAAGGTTCTATAACACAAATGCTTTTAGCATAAAATAGTGTTTTCTTTAGGTCTTGTTTAATATTTAATGAGATAGAAGTTAATTGTAGTAACTCTGTGTGCTATATTATAAAAATGTAATACTGATTGTGATAAATGTCATTGTGCTGGTTGGTCATCTTTGCCATTTGTCCAATGTTTCTTAATTATGCACAACATGTCAAGTAGAGTGAGTTTTTTTAAATGTATAGCCCAGGTTTTTAGAATTCGTGTTAGACTCCATTGTCGATAGACAAAAATGATGTTACAATAGTTAGGTGTTTTTAGACCTAGAAGAAATGACAATATAAATAGGATTTTAATCTGAGCATAGTTTGAAGACAAATATGCTGCTTTAGTGGCATAAATAATGAGACATTATCCATATAAGTGGCCTCACATATCACCCTTTGAACATATAGTACACTAATTCTTAAGAATCAGCTTAATAACTTGAGGATAAGAACTCTTCTTTTCCTTTATCCCGAGGTTAGTATTTTCAAGGTTGACTAAGTAGGATATATTATGATTAATGATATCATTCTTTAGCAGTATAATGCTATCCAAATTGGTAGTAAGATAATGCTCAACTATATACATATGGTGTATGAAACCCTGTGATCAGGACTTTGACCCCCAAGCAAAGGCCAAATATACAAAAATAGCAATGGAAAATACATAAAACAAAATACTTGCAATATAAAAATGAGACAAGTTACATTCTATGTTACCCCAAGTTTCCATATATATGATCTGGGCATGGCAGGCCTAGGACACCCCCTATTTAGTGAGTAGCAGAAACAATAATTGAACTTAGCAAGAATAGTAGAGTGGTAAGTTATAAGACAAAAACAGTCTGTAATTTTTTTATAAATGGAGTTGACAGCATACAAGACCATGCAAGATTGATCAACAAAGTGTAGGAACTAATTGGTTGATACCAAATGACATCTATGTCAAGGAAACCGCCACAAAAGAAGAGTTGAAAGGGATATCATTGCTCAAAAGGTCGTCTTATTTATAAGACTTCACGATTTTCTATCAGGCCATAAAACATCTTCGTGAGGCAGCAATGGGAAGACAACAACCTCATTACATTGAATTTTGAATTGCATCGATACATAAACTTAATAAATGCAGCGATCCATATATTAAAAATAACAATAATATGATCGCTGCTCAAGGAAAGGAACAATACAAGTATTAGTTAGCTACCTAAATTAGTAACATAGATTATTTACATGGAAGAGGTTTGATTTGTTGCATAGGTCATGATTGTTGAAGCAACTTGTCAATACATATTAAGGAAAATTTTTCACTCCTGCAAAGGCATTGAGATTTGTTCTTATATACACTCCATACATGAAGTGCTCCAAGCTCTTTAACTTAGCCAAGGAAGGGTGCTATCAATCCACCATTGGCAAAGACAAGAATACATGTACATCAATAATTAAGAAACGATATCACAAGGATATTGCATAAGCATAAAGTCTAAGAATCAGGGACATTGATAAGATTGAGACAATTGTCTCTTTCATATGATCATTCGTATGATCACAAGGAGATTGCTTTGAAACAGCGACTGCAGACATAACACATTCAGCTTGTTTATATACCTATATGCATTTCCAGATCCACTTCACCATACTTGCATCAGACATCTATACATTCCCAGATTGGTTATCATATCAGATCTCTTGTTTGAAACAGAAACGCCAGTAACTTCGATTCTTGCCTTTCCAAGAATATTGTCCATGTTCTTGATTGAATTACTAAGCTATTATATATATATATCTGTTGTTTACATCAATACAATTCTTAGAAAATAATTGATCCACTGGAATATTAGACACCGAATCGATTAAGAATATGGCAAACTTAAAGTGACTCTACAAGGGATCAAACACATCAGCGGTCAGAGTAGAGTATAATTGTAGATCAATACAATATCAACTGAGACAACATTTATATCAAAAACCTATACATTTCAATGCTGTTATTGTTGAAGACTTGATTCATCAATTTCAGATCAGAAATTTTATCAGAATTTTTACTTGCAAATAGAATCTCAGCGATTGAAGTAAACTTAGTGCTCATTAATATAAAGATATTTGGCAATTGCATGATTGATTTCTTTATCCTCTGACAAGCCATTGATATATCAGAATTTTGTACAAATCTATATAAGAATTGGTCTATTGCAATAAGAAATAAGACAAGCCCTAAGTAATTGCTTAAAGGGACATGCATTGGCAACATCTTCGAGATGAATATCCCATCATGAAGTTGGAGTCTATTGATACACTGGATTTTGATGATCGTGACGTCAAAGAGCACCGTGCACCACCAATAGCTTCTCTACTTGTCTAGAGATAAGTCTATTCCTTATGATGGAGTGGATAAAGCCATATGTGGACCAATTTTTCTCTGCAGCAAGGAAATTAGCAACCTCTGCAAGAAGGCAGACAACAGGCATCTTCAAATGTGGTACAACTTCCCGTGCCATGCCCACCATCCAATAGGATCAGTTTGAGATAATGTAGATCTATCTATCTTTGCTTCTTGTTTACTAAATGTTGGACCATAAAGATTTGTGAAGGCAAGTGTCATGTCCCCCGTCTAAAACCCTAATTGCAGCAATTAATAAGGAGAGTAGCAGATAAGCAAATAACAATTCAAGGGAATATTTATATGTAAACTCCAAATGCTGGCCAACCATATTTACTTAGGGTCGACCCTCCTTGCCTTATCACCCTTTATAAAGGAATTAAAATAAATTATAATTAGGGCCGACCCCCTAGAGATGGGCACACTATCTTAAAAATGTAAATGAATTAAATGCAAATAAAAAATTGTGTTAAGCCGACCTGAGGTGATAAGTTGGTTTGTTTGGTGAAGAGGTGCCTCTTGGAAGGTATAAAGAGAGATATGTTGAAACTCATTGGAGGCATCAAATCATTGGATTATCATTCTGATTTTAAGAGCAGAGTAGCAACATCAGAACAGCAAGTCAGGTAGTGATATAAGATTTAAGAGTGACACAAGTTTAAATGCAATGACTCCTTGCATGTATCACTATTTATCAAAGGAGGGAAAAGTAACAAAAAGAAGCATCTGATCTATAATTGAAAAATAAGACAAATAAGGGCAGCCACTGTATATATTAATGCTAGCCGACCAAACATGCTGATAGCCATGTTGGCAGTGCGCCAACATCCCTCGCAGGATTCGTGACATGGTTTAACAACCTCCCGTGTCTTCTATAAGTCTAGTGGTTGTATCGGGCATTGACAGGTCGATCTTTTGGCGCAACGACAACCCTAGCTTCTAACAAGTGGTATCGGAGCTTGGTCACAGGTTTGAATCCACGTAAGCCGCGATGAGTAATGTTGGGAGGGGGATTGTTGGCAGTGCGCCAATGTCCCTCGCGAGATTCATGACATGGTTTAATAGCCTCCTGTGTCTTCTATAATTCTAGTGGTTGTATCGGGCATTGATAGGTCAATCTTTTGGTGCAACGACAACCCTAGCTTCTAACAAGCCAACCATACTTTACCTAGGATAAGTGGCCTATGTATATAGAAACAACAGATGAAAAGGATTATGGTGAAAAAAAGGGTTACAGATTCAAAGGCAGCAATGAATAAGTTAAGAAGAGCAACATTATATATTCAGAATAAGAGAAAGGGCCACATGAAATGGGATGGCATGTATATATTTGGCAATGAAAGACTCTATATGCATCTCATGCCTACACATTGAACATACTTGCAACCATCCCTAGCCTTGATCTTCTTCTTAAGTCTTGTGGCAATATCACTAGCACCACTACCAACCATGGATGTGGCATAGATGATTGTCTGCGTGCAAAAAAAGGTATCGACATTGTTAGGCCTTGAGACCTCATTTCTGCCTCCATGTGTAATCTATGAGCCTCTACTTTCTCATCCTCCTTTATGGTTGGACAAACTTCAACTCGACAACAAACTGTATCCCAGTGTTGCTCCCTCTAAATTATTTCTTGCAAATGTGACAACCATACCCTACTCCCCCTTGCATTTTTACCTTGCTATCTAGGGCTGTTACAGCTGGAGGAGAGTTTTTTTCTTTCTTAGAAGGGTCTTTAGCATGAGGTTTCAAGACAACTATAGGGCATTCAAATAGATTTGGTGGCTGTCCACCTCTACCCCCAACACTTCTACACTCTAATGGGGCTGAAACTTATATTTATTTATTTTTCTTCCAACTCGTTGTCGCTACTGTCATTCTCACTGCAGCTCATGTTGGTTTTTTGAGACTTAGTGAAACTTTGAACTGAAAAGTGAAAAAAAAACTTAGACATTTCTTACTTCAAGCTTTGAAAAAAAATTGAAAAAGAAAGGAAAGAGTGACTTATCTTTGTCAAGAAATTGTTGTTCCACTACCAAATATGCCTTGGATACAACAATATTTGGAAAACTCGGACTCAACAAAAACTCGCCACACCCAAAAAAACTCGACTCGGCAAAAACTCAATAACTTAAAAAATTGATTAAATTTTGTTAGAAACACATTTTTTCAAAAATTCAATGGTGAGATGTATCCAATGAGTTCATAAATAAGTACACAAGTGTTTTCTACTAGATTTGATTGATTTGATTGCAAATTGAGTACAAAAGTCTTGTCTACTAAATTTGATTGATTTGATTGCAAATTGAGTACAAAATTGCACCCTCATGCACAATTTTGATGGCTGATAGCCTGATAGGATAGATAGCTGACAAAATGAAAATGGTAAAACTAAAAGTAAATGCAACATTTTACATCTTCCTCTTCTATAATTTGTCAACAACTAGGGGAGAGGTAGAATTAGAGGGTATAGTCCTTGGAGTCTATAGTGGCTCCTTGCTTAGCATGAAGGGCAATGGATCGATCTCCATCTCGGTAGCAGATGTCGATGGCAATGACACTTCTTCAACCTCATCAATGTCATCCAATCCTACATCTCATGTAGCACCCACCTCCTCCAATACCTGCTTCTCAAAATCAAGAATCGCATGTTCATAAACACTACATGTTGCTAATCCTGCCCTATTTAATCGTTGTAAGGATTCATCTCATATAAATCAATGAAATTGTTCGATTTGACCTCTACCCTTCTTGTGCACAGTTGAAGGTTGTATTTGTTATACATATGTTGTCATCAATGTCAAGGAAGCTTGTAGAACATGTCAAAGGATGAATGATGTCAAGGAAGGATGTGGAAGTTGTTGGACAAATTTTGTTGGACTATTGTAATGGATATCATGATGTAATACTCTCTTGCATAATGCTAATGTTATCATTATAGAAGCACCATTGCTGTATCAACTAGAATTAGTTGTTCCTGAATGAATTGGAGTATGAATTGGAATCAGTTGTTCTTTTATATCCATCACATTTGTGGAAGTTTGAAAGTGTCTGCATTGAGTTACTATGGTTTGGTGCTTAGAGACAATATGTGTAAGAAGTTGCATTGTCATTATTCTTGATACCATATTCTACGACAGTTGAGAGTTTTAGCTTGTGGGTTGGATATTAAGTAAGGCTACACACGAAGTAAATAATAGTCGAGTTTTAGAGGCTTTGCTCCATAGGTCAGAAATAGAGGAGTGATAGAGTGTACATTGTGATAGTTTGTTGGTTGTGCAGGAGTCTACATTGAATGCTTTCTTTCAACTTGGGATCGGTAGCTTGTTTTCCTTCTACTGGTGGTTCCGTTATTGGGACTTCATGTTGCTTGCATTGGTTATTGCCAACTATGATGTCACCGACTATGTTAATGATTGCTACCTTCAATTGTGGCGTAGTTTGTATACATCTGTGACTTTAATAGGTATTGTTGTTTGCAACATTTACTGTACTATGTTCATCTCTCATTCGCCATTGCTTGTTCTATGTCGTCTTTGGCCTCTTGAAGTTTTCCTTCTCTGTATGAAGATCTGGGCACACTAGCTTCTTTGACTGTAATCTGGTAATCGCCAAAACCTCCTCATTTGGATCGTCCATTGCCAACATATTAATTCCTTTCTATTTTGGGCAGCCGTTGTCTTCATGATTACTTGATCCACAACACTTGCACAATATTCTTGAATTGTTTTGATTGTGTTGGCATTCTTGGGTGAAGTGAACCCATTCATCACACTTTCGACACTAGATCATTTGTCTTCCTTTGGCATCGTACTATATTCTACTTCTTGGACCACTATTATTATCGTTGTACTGGTTATTGTTCCTTCACCAATTGCAGTATCCGCCAAGTGATACATTAGAATTGTTCGGTGGTTTTGGAGGTGTGGTTGGTGGGGCTGATTGTTTCCCCTAAGTAAAGAGCATTTGTGTGCTTCTTGACTTTAGATTGTTCAAACATTCCTTGATGGAATGTCCCAATACTTGATAGATGTTGTAAAACAATTTCTTTGGACAATTTGTTTTTTATATGACCTATGTTGCAATCGGTGCACCATAGTTCCCTGCTTTCCTTAGAACTTTTCTTCTTGGTCTTTAGTTCATCATATGCATCATGTCTCATTGTAGGGCTTGGATAGTCTTTGATTCTTCATTGCTGCCACCTTTCGTACTCTAGTCATCATCCATCTTTCATTTTCCTCGAGAAGATGTTTTGGATTTTCTTTTGATGTCCATCACTCAATTATATGCATTGGTGTACGATGACGTAGGTACCACTATCATTTTCTTGCGCAGCAAGGGAATTAATTCCTCAACGAAGCATCATATTAGCCTGTCAGTTGGCTGGTTCAACTTGACCAGCAACTCCTTGAGCATACGATTGTAAGCCGATACATTCTCATTCTTACCTTGGTCAGTGCTATAAATTTCAGCCGCAATCTCGTTCTCATCTCTCAATAGTTAAAAGACCACCACAAATGTCTTCCTCAACGCTTCCCAAGATTGTGTGGATTCATCATCAAGCTCTATGAAACAGTCAATGTCTATTCCTTGTAGTGTTGCTGGGAACACTCTCGCCCAATAATCTTTGTCCTCTTGATTGCTTGCTATCTGGATAGTTTCACACGTTTTATAGTGGCTTACGGATTCCTCCTATCCATTTCTTGTGAACATAGGGAGTTTTTGCTTGTGAACATTTGGACTCATTAGGGAAATCACCATCTTTTCTCAGTTGGTATACACCTTGTGCCTTGTGCTTGGTTGGACTGTTTTTCTCTTGACATTCTAGTGCTTCACTTGTAGCCATGACCATGTATGAGTCCTCTCCACGTCCCCCCACAACATCCCTTGTATTCGGTCACTTATCCCTAGAGTCTTTGGCTTAGTTCCCCAGTTCTCGGTTAGTCCAATATGGATTTTTTTTCTATGTTGTGTATGTAAATCTCGTGTATTTCAACGAAATCGCTCTCAAGGTTTCTTCTCTTCATTCGATACTGACTGTACGGATGGGTTGCCTATTTGGTTGATAAGGTCTTTGTATGCTTCCTTTGGGATTGGTAGGTGTCTTGCAAGTTTCACCTTCTGTTGCTGCGTTTGCTCAATGTCATTGAGATTCTTCCTATTTTCCCGACTACGACTTCTACGGATGCTTTGACTTTTGCTTCTCGACGGACTTCGGCTTTCCTTCAGTAGTCCATTTTTTGCTTTGACAATTCTTCTTAGTTGTCATTGTTGCTCGCTTATTCTCTCAAGAAAAGGGATCTTCTTATTGATCCTTCCGCTACTTTCTAATTGGTTGGCATATATCTTTTGTCTTTGTTCGGTTGCACATGCATTAATTTCCAAAGGTATGTCTTCTGGTAGTGTCACGTTCTTCCTCCCTATAGTTTCGTTCTTTGTACCATTGCAGTTGCTATTGTCTACGTTGTGTTGATGTTAGTTTTGTACCACTACATAACATATAGGAATTGAACACTTGATACAGGATATCAAACACTCAACCCTCTCTTGAAAAGTAATTACTCATGTCGGACATGAGAAAACTCCAAGGTTCCTTACACTTGTGGATCCTAACTCAGTTATATTAATGTGATTTGCTGGTTAATCACGTAGGCGGGCTTACGTTGTTCATTCAAGGATATCAGATTCTTGCCATGAT
>MU225988.1:3398979-3416788 GCA_018584345.1 Thuja plicata
AGTTAAGGTGCAGATTCTAGATTTTGGGGGTTTTAGAATATTTCAGGACTTAGCCAAATTTCAGGATTCAGCACGCCTTCAGCAGAGCTACCTCCCACAATCTATCTCGACTTTCTAAGATCAAATCAAAGCTGGAACAAGGATTCTCAGAGGGTTTAAACTGGTTTCATGACGAATCCTTTGGTTTTTATCCCATATTCCTGAAAGATTTAGCACAACTCTTGCCCGTGTTCCATACAGACTTGACTTCCCAGCAGGCCAAAATTGCCCAAAACCAACTCTCAAACTTCACTCGCTAGACCAAGGGGCTTGAAAACTGTCGCCAACAAAGACTACCTAAGACCACTACTCCAACTGCTTGCAAAAGAGGGGGTCCCCATTTACAATGGGGCGATGGTGTGAAAACCTCACAACATGTTGTTGTCGATCCCTCTCTTTTCAAAGGTCTCAAAGGGTAATAAAGTTCATGCGAGCAACCTAGGTAGTCTCCGAACAAGACAGTCAACTTAATCATTCATATTTAGGTTATCCCGTATGGTGCTCTTGGGGACCTCCCTTTGAACGTATGCATTTACAGATTCTTCCCACAAGTTAACCAAGTCTTGTGTTAGTTTGTCTTCTGTCATGTATTCCTCTTCGTCGGTTTCATTTTGTAAAAATGATAAACTTCTATAGATATTAATATTGAATATCAGATATGCTATTGCTGTAAGTGAATTGATGCAAGACACTTTGATACTTATAAATTTCTGTACTTCAGTGTCTTCAATTAATCAAACGATATTGATTTTATATTGTATTGGGCAGTCATGACTTGATGAATCGTGACTCGTTAATGAGTCACGACCCATCAAGTTGTGACTCTCCAACGTTCACATCGTTTCACTTAACACACCGATAACTATCGGTTGACATAAACAATGTTTTGGTGTTGGGTAATAGTCGATAACTATCGACTTGGTATCACCGATAACTATCGGTTAAGGTAGTTGATATTTATAAAACCGATGCTGATCGGTATTTGATAAATCATAAATATATTCAATAATATAAGTATATATTAATGTGTATGCAATAGTAATTACATATACATTAAATATATATATTGATAGATCATTTCAAATATAATTTATATATATATATATATATATATATATTAATGTGTATGTAATAGCAATTACATATACATTAATATGTACATATTGATAGATCAATTCAAATATATATATATATATATATGTATATATTAATGTGTATTTAATGTGTAAGATCATATATATATATGTATATATTATTGTGTATGTATATGTACATATATGTATTCTTTATATATTCAAGTTAATTATCTGAACGATGCTATCAATTTCTAACACATTTGCTTCTGATTCTTCCACGTATTGGCCCATTACTTGACCATAATAGCTGTCTGTGAATTATATTTTCCTAGGATTCCGACAATGTCCCCAAATGTTTATTGCGTAACTCTACCGGTTACATAAGTAAATGAAAATACAATTATAGAATAATTATGCATGTACAATAGGTAATGAAAGATATTGATAAGTAGGAGATATTTTACACAGCAAGTCAAATTGTGATATTGCTACTAGGATTCAACTGTGTAGTTATTTTGAGTCAAACTCATTGACCCATGTTTCATGAGTAGTGGTTCACAAGAACCCATCTCATGATTGAGATGAAGTAGTACTGGGATGGGTGACCTCCCAGGAAGTCGTGCATTGGGAACTATGAACAAAAGATACAATATATAGTAGGCTGATGTTGGTTAAGATGACCAACTGTCAGTAACTACTAACTAACAACCCATCAGAAACTATTGATTTCTATGCAAGATAACTATTAACAAAGCATAAGGAATTAAACTCTTAGCCAATACAATTATTTTACTTTTGTTACTTGGCCGTCGACAATAAGCTCCGAAAATATTTTGGAGATCACTACTTAAAAATGCACTTTTCTTCACCTTAGTTGTCAATGAAGATGTAACATGAATGCTTGGCTTGGACCGTGATAAAGGGACCACTTCAACCATCATAAAGGAAAGCTCATGGCTGCTAGTATCATCAAGAAAAATGTGATTATGGCTATTGGCCACATGGTTGTTGAAGTTATAGGGAGCGATAATAAAGCTAAAATAATAAATATTGTGATTTTTTACTTGAAATATTTTGAAAATTCATATGATCTTCATGTAGACATATTAGATTTGATTGGATTATTTGTTTTATATTTTTTGCTAGAGGTTTTATTAATTCTCCTACATTTAGCAAGGATTTTGGTGCATATGGTAGTGGGTTAGTAAAGAATGATAGAACGCTAAGGATGTTTGAAGATTATCTTGCAATGTAAAGATATATTCAATGTTTTAAAACTCGCCAAAAACTCCCACAAGTTGTGAGTACTTTTAAATTGCAAAGGGCGCCGAGTAACTCTTCCTTTTAGTTGTGGGAAAGTTTTGGTGATTTACAAGCCGAAAGTTACAATGTGTACTTGGTGAGTCGGGGTTGAATTTGAATTTGTTTTTTCTTTTGACTTGTCAATTCTTTGCAACAGTTTGCCGAGTTGTTGGGTCTGAGCCCAAATTGGGTCTATCAAGTCATTAGTTTTACACCTATGGATCTTTTGAAGAATGTAGGGTGCCAAATGTATTTCCCCACTTGTCAATCAGGTGTCTGTCATTGAGATGATATAAATAGGTTCCTTACTTCACAAGATTTCTAGCTGTGGGTGTAATGGGGCTTATTTCTCTATACATTAGGAACATTTTAATACCTCATAATACAGTTTTACTTTGTCTTAACACAATTTGCTTTCCTACTGACATGCTTTGTGCTATTATTGGTGCATACATTGTAATGATTCTACATTTAGTGTAACTGGATTTAAAAGCTTGTCCTGCTCTTGTGTTTGGGTCATTTGGTTGAAACATAAGGGTTATGTATCTGAACCATAGTTTTAAAACTTGTCAAGTACTCACCAAATTCACAAGTACTTTAACTGTTTTTGTTGGAAATGACAAAGCTTTTCTTCTAGTTAATTTCCATGCAGAGAAGAGCGTGGCAAACGTTTTCAATCCATGGTTTCCTATCTCTAAAATGAAAATAAAGGCCTTTTTCATAACCCTAGGCTATTAAATCATCTTAATTGCTAAGATTGATATTGAATTGCTAAAGCCCAGCAGATATTCTACCATCCAATGGAATTTTGTATTTTAAAGTGGTGATAACATGGGTAGCTGCTTAATCCATAACAAACTATGTTACTTGACCAGAACAAACACATAGTTACATAGCACCGAGATTTGTGAAGGTTTACTTGGAACTGTAGTTACTGGGAGACTTGTACCATGACCCATGCTACTTGTCCCGAATACCAAAAATGTGTCCTTATCTTGAAACTCCATATGGGGACATCCATAGACATTAGAAGACTTCTAATGATGTTTCTTTGTGTCTATACATCTCTTAAAGCATTGCCTGAAACTTGGGAAACTTCTTAAAAATGTTTCGTAGACATATCATATAAATTACATTGGGTTATCCCAAAGTGTTGACATGTGGTCCATCCACAAAAGCTAAATGAATTAAAGAAAAACACTTAACAGACTTGTAATTTTCTATTTTTTTGCATAAATTTTTTCAAGCATTTTGTGGCAAAACAATTTCTTATCAAACTTTAAAATAATTTCTTTTCCCATACGAAGTTTTTTAAATATTGACTTTCTAGACTATGTCTGCCATCACCAAATGATTATGGTTTAAAATAACTTTTAATAACACGATAATGAATCATGATTATCAAACTTCAAAATAATTAATCTTTTCTTTCTTGACATCTTTTCGAGTACTTTAAAATCTTTTTCTTTTCCCCATTATAAAGCATTTTAGTGTTATGCATTCTTGAAGGTTGCATGTCATTGTAGGATGTTTTTTTTTCTAACTTAAAATATAAATATATATTTTTATTTTGAAACTTTATCTTCAAGTAGCTTTCTCCAACTTTTTTTGAAAATGGCATACCAGTACCCTTCCCCATCTCCTGTACTAGTAGAGTTGTGCATCTTATGGTAACTATGCATGGAACATTTGAGTTCAAGAACATATTTTTATTGCCCCTAGAATGTATGCTTATGTGGTTTTTCAACATATTGATTTCATTAAATGAATAAATGAAGGCAATCTTTGTTTTTCACACCTCTTATTAATTGTCATTCAGGCTGCTTATGTTTGACTTGAAGTTCTTAACTTGATCTTTAAAGAGCATCTGAACAAATTTTTATCTGATTGTCTTTTGATTTCTTTTGTAAATGATTCGATGTTGTTATAGCAATACACATTGGGTTTAAGCATAATTCTTTATGGAGAAACTTAATTATCTGATCTATTTAAACTTTATGTATGTCCAGGGTACCTGTGTTTTTGCTTCCCAAAATTCCAGAAGATCCAAACAATAAGCTTCTTGAGTGGTTTAGTGAATCCCAGGAAATATTTTCTGAAGTAAAGGATACCTTGAAAACGTCATATTTGAAAAGAATAAATCGGTTACATGAGATGCCGACAAAGGCAAAGCAGCTGCTTTGGTGGCCTTTTACACAACATTCTCTTGTTCGTGAACAGTACATTAATGTGATTGATTCACGTTTTGGAGAAAATTTTGGTGTTTACAAGGTTGGCATGGCATTCTTTGGCAATCCTTACTATTTGTAGAAACATTTTTATCCCCAATAATTTGTTTTGGGAAGAATGCAACTTAATATTTTTAGGGAAAATGTTGAGAACTTCATATAGCTAAAAGCTGGTCAAGTGGTGAAGATCCATGGGGAATTTGTCCTTTGTATTGCTTGGCCATTATTTATTTGCAACATGTATTGCAAGTAATGGAATTATTATGGTCTTTCTTCCCGTGGATATAAATTTATAATGGGAGTAGTTTATTCATACATGCTGCGAGCCAAATATTCTATCACAACTCCTCTGGAATTGTTCTATAATTTTAAATACACATTGTTTGTGCTTGTGATATTGCTGATGAATTCCATATTATAAATAGACATAGGTAAGGTTTGATATTGATGATTTCATTATAAATAGACATTGTTTGGGGCTGATATTAGTGATGATTACAAAAACTTACAGTGGAAGAGTCATTAAGATGCATTGCTTAGTCTAATTGTAGATTGATGCTATGTATGTCTGATATAGATAATGATAATCTAAAATTACAGGGTAAGAGTCACAAAGATGTGAATAGGGAGTCTATCGTTCAGCAGTTTGATGCCTGTGCAAGCTGGTGGACTCAAGGACCAAATGCTATCTTGCAGGTATCATTTTTCAGCTTATAGTGGTTTTTGGAATCTTTGATACTGGCATATGTGAGGCTAGTTTACTTTGTGTTTTTATTCATTCACAATGTTTTTAAACCTTATTAAAACCCTAGGATGAAAACTCTATGGATATTTGGCTTTATAGATGAATTGTGCTTAAATTGAGAAACATGGATTTTATTTATAGTTGCCAACTTAAGAAATCCAATTACAAATTTATTGAGATTTGCTAGCAAATAATAAACTTGCTGCTTATGCTCTGTTACAGAATGACATTATGCTCCACCCTCCTTGAGCTGTTGTTGTTCGTTGTTTTTGGCTGTGTCAGCATGCTTCCTCTTTGGCCTGCGGCCTTCTCTCCATTCTCTCTTCGGTTGTGTTGTTTTTTGTAATTTTTGGGCTCTGTCTTGACCTCCTGGTCTTTCTTTTTCAGTTCCTGGATCCTTAAAACAGGTTTCTTATAACAAAAAAATAAACTTGCCAATGTGGTGTGGATCTGGTGAAAGAGAACATAATTCATAGTGAGGTGTGTTCTATGAATTTGATATTTAAACATCATATTTTATTTGTGTTGGCTCATGCTAGCTGTACTTTTATATAAGAGACAAGGGATGATTAACATTTTCATCGGCTTCAAGCCTTTCCTTGATACCGGGCATGAATTTCCCAAGACTGTCACAACACCACGGTGGCCGTAAATATTGCGAAGGAAGGTTTTCAATGCATTTTTTATAGACTTTAAAACCTCACGAAGTGTCAACACAGCCTTTGTAGGCTTAATTATACCTTAAGTCATAAGGTTCGAATTTGAATTCAAGCTCGACAAGAATAATATTCAGTTGAAGTTCGGCAAGTAAAAAAATTCAAAAAAAAAATTCAGCTTGTATTTTATTTACTTTTAAATATAAGTAATAAGTTGAATACATTATAATATATTTAAAAATGTTGTAATTTAAACGTGTTTGAAATTTTAATTTAAATATTAATATATAAATAAAACTATATTAAAATTGTGTTTGAACGTGTAGTGTTGCGGTTAAAACACTTCGTTGGTGAAGCAGCAACCAAGGTTCAAACTTCAAATCCTTGCTGGGCCATTGAGCTCGCACTTTTGAAGAAGTGTGGGGTTGAGGTCCCCCGTTTGTGGCCTCATCGGTTCATAGCTCCGGCTCAAAGTGTTTTATGTGTAGCCATAGGTCGTGTTATGCCAGTGTCACCGGTCTTGTTAAAAAATTTAGCAATCATCATATACAAAAACTATATTAAAATTTACATGTTAAATAATAAATATATTCTGATTATAAATATAATTTTACTAATTTATTTAAATCTAACATTATTAAAATTAAAATATATTAAAGTTATATATTAAATAATAATGTACAATTATTAAAATTTAAATATTTAAAAAAAATAATTTAAAAAATATATAAAGATATTAAAATTTATTTAATAAACCTAAATTGAATAAAACATCAGAAGACGGTTCTTTTTGGCGAAGAGTGCAATAATGGTGGGTCGGTTGGGGATTGATTGAGCCGTGGGAGGAAGAGTTAGGCATGCCTACGATTCAGATCAAGTCACGGCACTGTGAATGACAAATGAACAACTGCATTCCTCCGTCGGCCCTGATTCCTCCATCGACCCTGTCATTGTCGGCCCCAATTTCTCTGTTGACCCGATTTGATTTGGATAAATTTAACTTGCAAGTTAAGAGCGTGTTGAAGAGTCAAACTTTGGAAGACTTTATTTAAAAACTATATTTTAAATTTTAATTGAAAATAGAAGCCCTGGCCGAACAATTTTTTTCGCGAACAACAATGAATTTTTAGGTTCGCCAAATTTCGAACTTGGTGGCCAAAATTCAGCAAACCTTGCGACATAGATGATACCTATTGCTGCCCATCCAAAAAGGATTGCTGTTCAATATAGACTCCATACAAGTATCAAAGGGAGTCACACTTCTTGTTTGGGCTGCTGTACCACATCAAAAGGGCGCCAAACAGGTGTTAAGAGAGAAGTTAAGCATTGAGTGATTGTTGATGGTACTGTTCAATAATATTTTGGTAATAAATATTAATATTTTTGTGTAATTAAATCTGACTGGTATTTCTGATGTATCAGTTTGTATTAGCAATATAAATGTATTTATCATGAGTATTTCAGGCTTATTCAATATTCAATATTCAATATTTTGTAAGAGAAAATTATTTCAGCATGAAAACTTGGAAACATTAATTCTATGCGATCTTCTACGACATCTTATTAAATAAAACTGAATTATAATTTGTATTGGTCACACTTATTTTTATCTTTTTAACAATATTCAACTCAACATACACATGCCAAACAATGATAACCTCTGTTTATAAGTGCTGATACAAAGCTTACAATGCTCATGTTGATATAAATGGCACTCATGCAAATCACTTTCCAACATCGCACAAATACAATAAACCAACACCCAAAAGAAAACAACAATGATTATGCATTGAATTGGGTGATTGGATGATCAAGTATGGGTCTAGAATCACACTTTGAATCGATGGTAAGTGATATTTCAAGTCTGCTGTGAAGGATTGGTTACGCTTCCGCCAGTCCAATAAATCACTCCATATACGAATCATCCATTATACCCTGAAACATGTGTGCTGATCTGACCAGACCATAGCAGGTTTGGAAACCATGCTATATGCTGGTATGTGGGGACTAATCATGCTGCTGGGCTTAATTTTTGGTGACTTTGTTAGCTGCGTTTTGCCCCCAAACCAATTAATGGGGAGGCGAAAGGGGGGTAGAGGCCTTCTTGTGGGGATTGAGGGCGGAGTGGGCTGCACCCTCGAAGCAAAAAGTTATCATTATTTATTGGAGTCGGCTATTGTTTTCGCATGTAAACCGTCAAAAAAGGGCTTGATAAATATGTGGCTATGTAATGTGAAATAAGATCAGATTGTATTTTCCTCTTCGCTAGACAATAAAAGAAAGTGGACGGTTGTTTCTCTGTAGGTGTAGCCTACATAAGGGCGAACCACACTAAATCTGTGTATTATTGTGGATTGCTATTTTTGCTTCTTTAATTTGGCATTATATTTAATATTGTTTATTACTCTAGTCTACCTAAACCTTAACAATTGGTATCAGAGCCGTGTATTTCAATCATTTGGCAAAACTTTTCAGATTTGAGTGAGGGCAAAGGCAAAAGAAGGAAAGCTTAAGGTTGAGAAGTTCAATGGCCAAAACTATTAGCTATGGAAGATGAAAATGGAAGATTATCTATATTGGAATGATCCTTACTTACCGTTGGGTGGAAAAGCAAAGAAGTTGATGACTATGACAGATCCGTAATGGGAGGTTCTTAATAGAAAGGCACTAGGCTCAATATGACTGAGCCTGGCGGCAACGTCTGTGGTTTTCAATATAGCAAAAGAAACAACAACAATGGACTTGATGACAACATTAGACAAATTGTATGAGAAACCCTCAACTTCCAATAAGGTATTTCTTATGAAATGTTTATTTAATATGAAGATGTTAGGTGGGTCTGTTGCTAATCATTTGAGTGAATTTAACACAATCAGTATTCAGCTAAGCTCTGTAAAAGTAACCTTTGATGATGAGGTTAGGGCTTTCTTGATTTTGTGTTAATTGCCAAAAAGTTGGAAGAACTTGGTCATGGCTATAAGTAGTTCTATCTTTGGTTCAAACACTTTAAAGTTTAATGATGTTGCTAGTGTTATGCTTGGGGATGAAATGCAATGGAAAAGCACAACTGGGTCAAGTAATGCTTTGGCTTTTGAGAATAGGGGAAGATAGAGGGAAAGAGGAAAGAGCCCAACAAACAATGAGGAATCTAAGAAGGGTAGATCCAAATCTAGGGTTAGTTTGGAGTGCTAGCTTTGTCCGAAGAAATGACACCTGAAGAAAGATTGTTGGCCTCGAAAAAGAAAACAAGGGGATGGACAACAAGAAAATAATAAGGAAGAAAATGTAGTAGGTAATGTGTTACAAGATGTTCTAATCCTTTTTGTTTAGATTATATTATTGATTACGGGGTGTTAGATCTAGGGGGCTTCATTTCATGCCACACCCCATAAGAAATATTTTCTACATTATGTTTAAGGTGATTTTGGATAGGTTTATTTAGGTGATGGTGAATCATGTAATTTTTTTGGAAAAGAAAACATACAAATTAAATTACCAAATGGAAATCAATGGTTGTTGAAAGAAGTGAGACATGTTCCTGATTTGAGAAGAAATCCAATTTCAGCCGGATAACTGGGAAGTGAAGGTTGCATAGCTACATTTACAAACAATTCGAGGAAGGTCACTAAAGGCTCATTGATAATACTAAAAGGGAAAAAGGTAGATACATTGTGTTTATGTACTAGCAGTTTTGGTTTTTCTATTTTCCCAGCTTCCATAAGATTAGATACAATATTATGACAAAATAGGCTTGGGCGCATGAGTGAGAAGGGGATGAAGATTCTACATCAAAGGAATTTTCACCAGGTTTGAAGCAAGTCTGTGAAAACTGTGTTTATGGAAAACAAAAAAGATTCAAATTTCTTAGAGTTGGGAAGGAAAAGAAGAGTGAGAGGTTAGAGCTTATGCATTTAGATGTATGGGGGCTAGCTCATGTATCATCTCTTGGTGTCTCTTATTGTTATGTTACTTTTATTGATTATGCAACTAGAAAAACGGGTTTATTTCATTCCAGAAAATCAAATTTTGATGTATGTGATTTATTTTTAATAAATGGAAAGCTTTGGTTGAGAATGAGACATGAAATAAGTTGAAGTTTCCTAGATCAGATAATGGAGGTGAATACTACAACAAAGAGTTTGATAGTTACTGTTCATACCATGGGATTCGTAGACTAAAGACAATTCTAGGAATGCCACACGTAAATGGTGTATCTGAAAGGATGAATAGAACAAAACAGAGCATGGAGCATGAGATTGGATGCAAGATTGCCATTACAATTTTGAGTGGATGCTATGGATTACACTATTTACTTAATAAAAAATGGCCTCCAAGTTCCTTAGATGGTGGTATTCCAAAGGAGGCATGGACGGGCACAAAGTTAAACTTGTCATTTCTGAAAACTTTTGGTTGTCAAACATTTGTCCATATTGAAATAGAAAATTGAACAAAGCTTGAGGCAGAATTGAAGAAGTGTTTTTTTATTGGATATGGAGTTAATGATTTTGGTTATAACTTATCGTTTATGGGATGATGAAAATCACAAAACTATTAGGAGTAGAAATGTCATGTTCAATGAGTAAGTCATGTATAAAGTATAGTTGCAGGGTAAGAAAAAAGAAAAAGAAAACACAAAATATACAATGCTTGAAGAAATTCTAGAAAATATAGTACCAATGATGCCAAAAAATAAAAATATTAAACAACGAGAACAATATATACCTCAAACTCTTGCAAGAAGATGTACTAGGATAAGTAGAGCTCTTGAATGATACTTTCGCTCATTATTTTATGCATTATTGACTGATTTTGGTGAACCATTGAGTTATGTAGAAGCAATGCAAGTAGAAACCAAAAGAAAGTAGGAGCAAGGAATGAAAGAGGAGATGGACTCTTTGATACAAAACTAAACTTGGGACTTAGTTGAATTACTTGAAGGTAAAAGAGCATTGCTAAAAAATGGGTTTATAGGCTAAAGGAAGGACATGGAGGTAATAAAAGATATAAGGTCAGATCTGTGGCAAAAGGTTTTGCACAGAAAAAAAGGTATTGATTTTGATGAAATATTTTCTCTTGTTGTTAAAATGACTTCATTTCCAACTATTCTAAGTCTTGTGGCTACATAAGACTTGCATCTTGAACAATTAGATGTAAAGACAACTTTTCTCCATGGAGATTTAGAAGAAGATATTTATATGCAGCAACCATAGGGATATGAGATTAAAGGAAAGGACATAGTGTGTAGGTTAAAGAAGAGGTTGTATGGCCTAAAGCAAGCACCTCGACAACAATATTTGAAATTTTATGGTTTTATGGTTTTATGGTTGAACAAGGTTACAACAGATGTTATTCTAATCATTGTGCTTATTTTGATGGATTGGATAATAGTAGCTATATTATCCTATTATTATATGTTGATGACATGCTTGTTGCCAGTTCTAATATGCATCTTATCAATCAGCTTAAGTAGAAATTAGCAAAGTTATTTTCTATGGAGGATTTGGGTGCAACAAAACAAATTCTTGGTATCAGAATAACTAGAGACAGGAAAAATCACACATTAAGATTGTCTAAAAGTGATCACATAGAGAAGGTATTGAAAATATTTCATATGCTAGATGCAAAACGGTAAACTAGTTATTACATCTTTGCCTAGTCATTTTAAATTGACCAAGGAGACGTGTCCCAAGACACAAGAGGATATAGGCTACATGTCCAAGGTTCTATACCCTTTAGCACTTGGCTACTTGATGTGTGCTATGGTGTGTACAAGGCTAGATATTGCACATGCAATGGGAGTTGTGAGTGGGTATATGAGCAATTCTGGAAAAGAGCATTGGAATGCAGTGAAGTGGATTCTCAGTTGTTTGAGAGGTACTACTACTCAGTCATTTTGTTTTGCAGGTTCTAATCCACTTTGCACGGATATGTTGATTCAGATGTAGCTGGAGATATTGATAGCAGGATGAGCACAATAGGGTATGTGTTTACTTTTGGTAGAACAACAGTTAGTTGGATTTGACGTTTGCATAAGGTTGTTGCACTTTCCACAATAGAAGCAGATTATGTTGCTGCTACAGAGGCTAGTAAGGAGATGATTTGGTTATGAAGGTTTGTGGACGAATTGGGCAAGCAGCAAGAGAATAGCAAGTTGTCGAGTGATAGTTTGATAAGATAAGATAAGATTAGATAAATCTATTGAGTGTTGTTCATCTTGCAAAAAACTCAACTCTTCAATCTAGGATGAAACATATACACGTCAGGTACCATTTCATATGCTCAATTTTAGAGGACGGATAAATGATTCTAGAAAAGATAAACAATAGCTAGAATCTTGTAGATATGTTGACCAAGGCCGTAACTCAAGAGAACTTGATTTCCTGCTAAGTTTGTTGGCCTTCAAGCATGATAATAGTGGAAATGAGAATAAGCCAAGTCCAGGTGCGTAAATCCAATGGGAGCTATAGGTGCAGTGGTGTTCGACTTGGATTTGGTGTGTTGCCTGATTAGTCTTTAAGTGGGAGGTTGTCGTTATGTGGTGACTGATCATGCAGTTGAGCTTAGATTTTTAGTGACTTTGTTAGCCTTTTTTCCCCCCAAAAATAACAAGTGACCATTATTTAATGAAGGAGTCAGCTATTGTTTTGGTATGTTAACCAACCTTTGTAAACTGCCAAAAAGGGCTTGATAAGTGGCTTTGTAATGTGAAATAATATTAGAATGTAATTTTCTCTTCGCTAGATAATGAAAGAAAGCGGACAGCTGTTTCTCTACGGATATAGCTCACATTGGGCGAACCACGTTAAATCTGTGTTATTGTGAATTGTAATTTTTCCCTCTTATATTTTGCATTGTATTTTATATTGTTTATTGATCTGGTCTGCCTAAACCCTAACACTATAAACTGCTGTATGTTTTATAATAGCTCTGAAATGAGTGATAGAAGATGTTATAGGTCTGATATATCTCTTTGCAGGCCAAACAACAATTGAAAGTCATCAAACAGCTTCCCTGGAATGTCAATGAACCCCTCCCCTCACTACCCATCAGTAACATACACCTCCAAACACCACCAAACAGCTCCAGAATATCAAGAAATGCAAGTGAATCATGCCCAAAAGTTTATGCTAGGTCTGGGTTTGTAATATTTCAATAGCAATTACATAACTTTGAAGATATTATCATATCTTTGTGAAAACATCTTTTCCCACACCCCAATCACACGGGAACAAGTTAATTGATTTGTGCAATGCCTTAGATCAATGGATATTCCTTGAAACCTATGCATTTATCCCAGCACATGCTTATGCCTGTGCTTGGAAGTGGTTTGACCCTTATAGGAATCTACAATCAGCAAATAGGCTAAAAAATCTCCTCAATAAAGTTGCCCTATAATGCAAATCACAATATGAACAACCTCAAACAATTTCAGACCTTGTAAACAACCTATCCAAGCTAATATGTGGTATGGCCAGCTAGGGCACCAGCAGAGAAAGCATGAGTTACATGGCCTGCAATGAAACTTTGAAACCCTTCATAATTTCAATCCAAATGCTCAGAATAATCTCAACCCAAAGCTCATTGCCTTTGTAATAAACTACAAACTCCATTGAAGCTCCATTGTGATATTTGAAGTGAAACCACCATAAACTAGCTAGGGAAGATCTTTCACCAGAAACTAGCAACCCAAGAGGGTTTTTGTCCTCAAGTGTTTTTGAGAAGAAAACAAATTCTCTCCCAAAATGCAGAAGCAAAATCAAATTATTAACAATAACTACAACAATGAGCCCTCAACCTCCTTTTATAACTTTTTGAAGCGATAAAATATTACTTTTTTCTTTATTTGCCCCGAAACTCCTATAAAATAAATAACTTTATGGAACAATTCTGTTTGTTCTTTTTCTTGCTGGTCCCTTGTATACCTACGGCTCAGGTATATTCCTCTATAGGTCCAAACACTGATTCAACAAGGAAAAGAAACAACGTTCAACAAGGTCCTTGAACGTTCTACACTTCGAGCTCCACAGACTCAGGTGGGTATTACCTATCTTCTGCCTTCAATATTCAAATAGTACTATAAACTAGCAGGTATAGTGGATGCAACATAAAGCATGTAAATGGTAACAGATTTTATAAAGATCAATGAGAACCACACATTCTAACATACCAGACCAGTGCCCTATCTTGTGGGGAAGGAGTCATTCTAAATGAAAAGACTCTTAACAACAACATACATCAAATGTAAACCTGCAAATGATCTCTGAACTTGACTATGCCTTACATACTCAATTCACACTTCTTGGAAGCAAATGTAATTATCCAATTCATAACAGTTCTTTACTCACTAAAACTACTTTAAGGAATTTAATTCTCTTTGAAAGAAACCCTAAACTAGTTAGACCCTCTGCCTTATAGAGTGATGGATTGAGATGTCCTTAACAACCAATCCAAATGAATACAAGAATTGAAATAAAGACATTACTTACTAAGATCTCACAAATAAGAGGAAGTACATACATATATTGATACTAAAACATCTAAAACATTTAAAATCAGAGCCAAAGAGACCACAAATAGTCTTAATCCAATATGCAAAGCTTACAAGCCTTCTGTGGCATCAAAATCCCATCCATACAAATGACCCTAAAAACCCTAAATATACCAATTGGACACAACGAGTTTGGACCGCCTTAGGGTAGAAAGAAACCCTAAAACACAACCACCAAAACTCAGGAAACAAGCCAACATTAAGGCAGAATAGATAGGGAGCCGACTAAGGTCACAAAATATCTTGAAAATCTGATCAGAACGCTAAGTCACCACCATTCGACATTTATGAAGCCACAGTCATAAAAAAACTATCCCTTCAGCACCCTATGACTACATGAATGCGACCCAAAAGACCAGGTTGATCCATCAAGCTTTCTGCAACTTGGAACGCGACGCCATGGCCAAAAAACCCTTTGGAAACATTTAAATATTCAAAAAACTGTTTCAACGGTCACACCTGGCGTCGAAAACCCCATCGACGGCCGAGATCAAACCCTGAATTCAACTTTAAAACGTAGCCGTCGATCTCCTTTTAAAACACTTGCGAGCGCAAGACACCTAGCAGTTCCATGTAACACTTCGGTCCCACTTAGACATGCGTCACCCAGGCGTGATTCCGTAAAGAGTAAACAGGATGTATCTTGCGATCAAGGCATCACACACATCGTGAGATCAAAACAAAACCAATCGACGCTTATCTGTATTGCAGCCCTGACCATGTCCCACCATGTGCTACATGGCGCAAAGGCGTGAGCCCGTGATGAATATCTTTCGTGCTTCTTCGCATAGCGGTATCACGTCAATTATTAGAGCAAATCAGATCTAATTGCACATTAACTTCCCTTGGCTCGGCCACTTTCCACGTGTCGGACAGGCGTGATGCCGCGGAGGATATCTTTTGTGCACCTTTTGATCCAGGAATCACGCCAACTGTCCGATGATCACAGGATGCTACGTGTCAATCAGGCGTGATGCCTTGAAGAGTAACCAACGTGCACTTTCTATTCCAGGCATTACGCCCACCGTTAGATTGAAAAAGATTTGACCGCGCTTTATGTTCTTTGAAAACCCAGACCCACGATCTGAAGATGGACAGGTTTCATCAAAGCGTGATTCCTTGAAGGGTAAACTCCGGGCAACTACTGATCTCGGGATCACGCCCGTCGTTGGATCAAAAAACAACTTGCCCGGTATCTACAAAGCATGAAACACTTCAGGGACTTTAGACTTAGGGAAAATTAATACATAGGCCCCGCTAGGACTTAGGAATTAAAAGGAATGACCCCCGCGAGTGATAACTTAAAGCACATGGGTTATAAAACTTAAGTGACCCAAAAAGGTAATGCGGAATTAGAAGGAACAAAGGACCTAGGGTTTTAGAACAAAAAAACAACCAGTGGTTTTAAGGAAACAAGGACAAAAGGGGATTAAGAACCAGGCAGAAACACTGTAGAAAAAGGCAGGAACAACACCAAGGAAACCAAATTTTTTTCAGTCCTAATAGAGCACTTTTCACCTTTTTGAGGAATAATAATGTTTTCTCACTAAGTTACCAGATTCGCTCAGTACACCTGGAATTCACGGTTCGGTTCGGTGCAAATTCGAATTCGGTTCAGATTCATCCAAAGTTCTCTGCACATTTGTCCAACAGAATCTTGGACAACTTTCAGGCGAATTCCGCATACTTTGATGATTTCCGCATGAGCCTGGGAGGAATTCCGGTGAATTTGGAGCGAACTAACGTAATTTTCCAAATTCAAAGACGCTCATTTCTCCTTATTGAATTATAATCACAACCTGTTTGTGATCATTCTATGTCCATCAATATTGATCTTCAAATGGCCATAATCAATGTTGAATAGTGCAACTATTTATGTTCTTCAATAGTTTAGAAATAATCTTTAGCGGCAAAGTATAGTGTGATGGACCAATGTAACGAGCGAACCAAAATGTATGGTTTGCAATATTTCATTCCCAACTGTAGTCCTTTATGGTTTGGCATCCAATATTTAACGCAGGCGATAATCTTACTCCTTTGACACTAATGTGGGATTCCTTAAGAAAGTAAAGGATCGATAATATAATCCCTAACATATATAAACTCCTCCATCTTCAAATATATGCCTTGCAGGATTAATTAACTTTCGATAAAGAAATCAATATTTAATTGCTCCAAATAATAGTTTCGGCGGACTATGAAAACACACGGTATACAATTTATCAATCAAATTCCAATTATTAGTCTTTTGTGGTGATACTTAGCTATATATATATTTAAAAGAAAAAAAACTTGTACGGACGAACTCAAAACGAATCCGAACCCAACCTAAATTTTTTTGGACGAATTTCGAATCCGAATCTCGAACCCGCATCCGAACCGGCAACTTAGTTTTCTCATGAACAAAATCCCTATTCTAAGGCGTCCGTTAAAAATAACTTTTCAACACCTTTAAATGAGCTATTACAGTTTGGTGTCTTTTTTAATATTTCCAACATTAGAGAACTCGAAATGTTAATTAAATGGCTCAATAATATATCCAAGCTTTGGAAAGCACCCAAACGATATGGTTTTGCAATTTTGATCATGCCAAAGTGATATTGAAGACTAGGGACGATGAGGTTTACCACTTAGTGTGTTGGTTAAGTTGTGGTGTTGTTGTTGTCCCTACCCAGGTTCAAACCCCTGCTGGGCTATTGTGATTGCTCGCTGTTGATGTGAGTTTTGTACCACTACATAACATATAGGACTAAACGCTTGATACAGGGTATCAAACACTCAACCCTCTCTTGAAAAGCATATACTCACAAAGGACGTGAGGAAACACTCCAAGGTTCTTTACCTGTGGATCCTAACTCAGTTACAATGATGTGATTTGCTGGTAATCACGTCGGCGGGCTTACGTTGTTCATTCAAGGACATCGGATTCTGGCTATGATGGTGATGGGACTTAGCTTTTCAATGTATATTCCCTTTGTTTCTCCTCTTGAATTTATATCACTCCAATCTTCACTTCACAAACTCTTGCTACTAGGCTACTCACTGCCTAATTACTACTCCTATGGATGGAAAGATTAGCAAATGGACAGGGATCAAACCTAATGAAAGCTTGCCAGCGGCGCTACCTTCATAGATGCACTGATTCAAGGGAAATTCTTAGGATTTTCACACCAACACCTATCTTCCAACCCAACTTGAAGTACAAGCGGAAAGAT
>MU225988.1:3419809-3440190 GCA_018584345.1 Thuja plicata
CATCTTCTCCGAATCGTGCCAACATCCTATATGCTTGCAATTTTGAATCCTTGGAACCTTCATCATAGGTGGGCGGAATTTTAAGCCTTATAGGACAAGCTGTCCTATGGCTGGGCGGCCCCCGCCCGGCCGCCCAGTCATGGGACAGAGTGATCTGCACTTCCATACTTAGTCATTTTTTGGTTCAGGAGCAGAGAATTTATACAAATATAACATTTAAGTATAAGTCACATACTTTTAATTTAATTTCTTATACTTTAAGTTATATTTGTATAAATACCTTCCAGGATGTTTGAGATAGGTTTCAGCTTCATAGGAGTTAAGGTGCAGATTATAGATTTTGGGGTTTTTTAAAATATTTCAGGACTTAGCCAAATTTCAGGATTCAGCACGCCTTCAGCAAAGCTACCTCCCACAATCTATTTCGACTTTCTAAGATCGAATTGAAGCTGGAACAAGGATTCTCAGAGGGTTTAGACTTGTTTCATCACGAATCCTTTGGTTTTATCCCATATTCCGGAAAGATTTAACACAACTCTTGCCCATGTTTCAGACAGACATGACTTCTCAGCAGGCCAAAAATACCCAAAACCAACTCTCAAACTTCACTTGCTGGACCAAGGGGACTCGAAAATTGTCACCAACAAGGACTACCTAAGACCACTACTCCTACTGCTTGCGAAAGAGGGGGTCCCCATTTGCAATGGGGCGATGGTGTGAAAACGTCACAACACTCGCGTGTGGCTTCGCTGATCCAATCTGCTTGTGGGTTTTGGCCTCAACTTTGTAATAAGGGGACGAGGTCTCCCATTTGTGGCCTCACTGGTTCATAGCTCTAGGTCAAAAGCGTTTCACGTGGACTTGGAGGGCGTGTCGTGCCAACATCACTGGTCACGTTAAATTTTTTACCAGGGACTTGTTTAAATTAAAAAGAGACTAGGGACGATGATTAGAGGCAAGTGATTGAGTTTCTAAAAATAGCTTTCTTCTTTGAAAAATATGGAGAGCATCGAAAAGGTTGGAAATCTATTCTGAAAGCATCAAAGGGCTCCATTTAACAAATTGGACTCAAACCCAAGAACAATTGGTCTGCTAGACTGATCAAATGCTTTTCCAAGAATGTTGGCGTTCTCCCTAACTAATGAGTTAGCCTTCCCTCCGGAATGCTTGGAAGCTGTCTAAATGTGCATGAATTGGCTAAGCACCAAAACGGGACATTATATAGTTTCAAACTAGTTGAATGCAATTTGTTTGATGAAATGCGTGTGCAATATAACTTATGAAAACTGCAATATTTTTGGTAAATTTTTTTGGGCAGTAAATTACAGTGGTATGATAGCAGAGTATCTTGCCAGCCAGTGGAGATTTGAGTCACTTTTTGTTAGCAGAAATGTTTTATGCAGCTAGAGGTATCTGATAGATACTGTTTTAGAAGGACAAACTATCCATCAAGGCAATCAAATATTTAAGAGGAAGTTTCAATTGTAGATTTGTTTGGTGAAGGAGTTCTAGACAAGGTGGGTGATAGAAGAGACCAGAAGAAGGCTAGTATAATGTAGATTTTAAAAGATCTTGCTATAGGACAGCAACAATTTGTGCAGTTAAAGACACAAATGATGCAATTATGATCACAAACCATAACAATGGAGGTAATAATGGTATGTAGGGAAACAATGGAGGAGCTAGTAACATGACCATACTTGTGGAGCAAAAAAGTACTTTAACTCGATATCAGAAAACTCTAATGCCTTAAGTGGTCAAGTTGAATAGTGTTAAAAGTCTGATTTGACTTGCTGGACTCTATTAGAAAAATAAAGCATCACTTTGCAAATGGTTCTTTATTTTATATATGTGATGGCTTTAATTGTTAGCTAAATAATTGCAAGTTTATGGACAAGTCACAAAAGTATACACAAACTATCAATGAATAATATGGCTTCTGATGAGTGCTTTCTTCCTTCTGAATTATCTAGTCTATTATGATAAAATTAGTGGGGCTGCCCCTCTAAACATATTTTTGTCATGGTTGGAGTAAGAGTAGCACGAATTCTCCATACCAAAAATCCATTTAGTTGGTTACAGTTTGATATAAATTATATGATATGATTGCATAAACCTTGGGAGGTGGGTACATGGTGAAATTTCCTCCACAAGAAAGATACAATGACCAATACATTGAATAAATATACACATTTGATCACGACCTATTGATAATCATAAGGTGTTTAATTATGGAAACTATATTTGGTTTTCCATATCAGGAATATGATTGAGTCTGATTCTGTGCTTCTAGGCTCTCTGTTTTCCAGTCAGTTGTTGATAATATACATTATTGAGGTTTCATAATATTATTCATCTGTATCTGACTATAATTCTCGTAACACGAGTTCTTTGAAACAAAATTTTAACTTTTCTGGTTTCATTCTGCTTCTGACTATGATTTCAGTCGGAGCTAGCAAAGGAAGTGGGATACACTATTGGAAGATTTGGACATGTAATGTACCCTGAAAATGTTTATGAGCCTGCTTTGCGTTGTGCAGAATTACTGCTTGAAGGTGTGGGCAAAGGTGAGCATATTGATATTGACTTCCACTTATTTCACCATACTCAGCTGCATTAATCTCTAGATTATCTTGCTTAATGAAAGAAAATAATCCTGCCATGCATTTATTTCAAATTATTATCTGTGTCATGTGGCTGTAGGTTGAACTTTAATTATAAATTTCTTGCTTGATATTTTCAAATATATACTTTGAATACCTGTATTTCCAGGCTGGGCTTCTCGTGTATACTTTTCTGACAATGGGTCTACAGCCATAGAAATCGCTCTTAAGATGGCATTTCGAAAGTTTTCTTTTGACCATGGATTTATTCGTGAACTCTCTAATGGGGACTTGGGAAAGAGTTTCCCTGAATTCAAGGTGTGTATATCTGGTTGAATAGCTTTCATGGGTGGGAGCTAGATATGCAAGCAATTTGTTTGATTGAAAATATTTTATTTTAGTAGATTTCTTTTATACTACTATGGTGCTGTTAATCAAAATAAATGGAAAAATTAATTTTAAATTGCAAATAGAAAGATCTACAAGCCATAATGGTAGAACCACATTGGTAAAATTAACACAAATATAGATTCGATTCATCCCCCGTCTTTATGCATAGATGTCCTCCTGGCAGTAATGTAAATCTAACAACAGAGGAGCTTTATTTGGTAAAGTTGTGTGAGAGAAGTCCCTGTTGGTACACACTCACATAAAATGTATTGAGTTTCCTGAAGGTCCATAGAACAGCAAGAATATTCTCAGCTTCTTTGGTTATTAGGATAATCATCCCGCTTTATCAGGGCTGCGATTTCTATTTGATGTTGAGTTCCACATTTTGTTGGTTGTTGTGTTACTTTAGAAAATTGTTTAGTAGCACAGCTCCTACAGTTGGAGATAGAAGCTTGAAGTGGTTGTAACAAGGGTTCTAGGGCCTTGTCTGCTGTACATCAGCTGCTACTTTTGGAGCCCCTTTCAAAGTAGTGAAAGCCTCACCATTTGGCCATTCTGTGATTTTCATGCAATTTTCACTGCCCATACTCCAAGGAAGACTTCAATCCATAAAAAATGATGCTACTTGCTCGAACAGGAATATGTGGGATGTATATAAGCCTTTTTCTCTTATATTCATAAGGACATAAGAAACGGTTTCTGGCACATATCTTCTACAGTTTTGTTTTCTTCACATGTTACATGATACTTGTCATGTTAGTATCCAAATTATGAAATGCAGCTGTTTAATTTTTGAATGTTACTGTTTTTTTCCCTTGTGATGTAGTATTCTGAATTGATGCGTATATGAACTACAAATCTTATTAGAATTGAGAAATGAAGAGCACAAGGCTCAAACACACAATTTAGTCATTCATCTTCAACACATAAATCATTACATTCTATGACTTTTAAAAGCCTTTCTTCCTTCTATCTATCCAAACCATTAACTACAAACATATAGCTAATAACTACTAACATCTAATAAATTAACATGAACATGTCAGTTTATTAGTTATTACATTATTCTGTGTCATGAACTAAACATTTCTCACAAATCTTTTGATGTGATAAGCTTGCCATGGTTAAATCTGATTCTCTTTGACTTGTATTGTACAATAAATTCACGTGTCTCACATGGTGTGTATAGATGCACTGTTTTTTTTATATTGACAAAAACAGAAATGGGGGTTTTAATTTTTGGCACATCTATTTTAAAGTTTGATTTTTTTTTTCAACTTCGTATGTTTAGTTAGAAAACATTCAAATGCCGCAGTTTTTTTTTTGAGTGATACTATTTTTCTTCCCTGAAATGTAATATTCTGAACTAACTTGTGTAAGTTACCAAATTTTGTGGTTAGTTAAATTTCTCACAAGTGACTGAAACATTAGGTGATCTCACGTGTGTTGTATAACTATAGCCCAGTTAATTCAAGTATCACTATTTCTAATTTTGGGTTGTAATTTCAACATTAATATCTGGGAATCTGTAAAAATTTCTTTCTTTTTATTTTTATAATGTTTTCTTAGTACTTATAGACAAAAACATACAAGGTTTTCCAGTGGAGGACGTATATATCCTTCTTAAACGGGGACTGGAAACTTTGACATTGAATTTTAGTTGCAGAGGACTTTTCTCCTTTCCTCATCTGCTTTAGGTAAAAATTATCGGCACAAGTGCATATTCATCCAAATTTTCCATTTCAAGGTTTTTTCAAATTCATTAGAAACTTTAAAAGCATCTTAACTAATGTTTTTTTCTTTTGCCCCACCATCCTCATGTTATTTCATGCTCAACATGTATTTCATGTTTCATAACAGGCATTATTCTACAATATTCTTTTATGGCTGTGGATACAAGGTTCGTAGTTATTTATTTTTAGATTCTATCTTCTCTAGTTAACTCCTGAATCCAACTGCTCCCATAAACAATGTATATGCCAAGTCGAGTATGTTCTGCTTTCTTCCAGACAGACGGTCACACATTTTCCCACCTTTCACAATTTTCTAAGAGGATAAGAATATAGCTGCGAATTTCTTATAACATTAAAGTCCATAGTTTCAGATCTTGTTCTTGTTGATATATTTCGGCTCAACAAATTTACAGGTATTCGTATGTAAATTGCTTGTTCTTTACAATATGAATAAAAACATACATACTACATAGAAAAAAGCTAGAATGAAAAGTTTCAAAAATGTATTAATTATATATTCAATATCTGTGGAGTTCACTTCAGTATCTGTTGACTGCAAACTTGATCTGTATCCAAGTCCATAGACAAGGATGATAGGGTACACTTCACCCGGTTGTAATAATTGAATGTGACCAATTGAAGAAGTTAATTCTATTAATTAATTATGCAAATCCTTAATGGTCTACTACATGGGCCTATTAAAATAATATTTATATTCTTAATGGTTATCTATTTATCTCTTGTAAATGTATTGTAAATATTATAATCTTTCTAATATTTAGTCTTCTGTAGTTAGAATAGAATGTTTCTATTCTTTGTGATTGTTTCCTAAGGAAACATCGTCTATTCATTTGTGTATATGGATCTTTCGATCCTTGTTAATATATCAAGTGTTTTACCAATTACTTCTCGTAATATGGTATCAGAGATGAGGTAGTCTTTTCTTCGAAAATGTTTATAATTTCTTATGAAATTATCAGTGCATTTTTTTCGAAATTACTTTGGCATTCAATATTTTCGACACCCAATTTCTTCATTGAAATTCTTCTAAATCTATGTCGGATTTTTTGTTCCGTGATCAAACCCGCGCGACTTTTGTCTGCTAATCGCGTTTGTTTTCTTCTTTCTGCCGATCTTCCTGCATTTTCGTGTGGTCTTCACATTTTTTCTGTCCAAACTTCTGCATCTCGCTCCCGCGCGTGGCCGTCGCCGTTTTCTCTGCTCCCGCGCACGACCATTTTCCTTCTCTTCGGTGTTGATCTGCAAGCGGCGACTCTTTTTTCTGCACATCTTCTGCTCGCGGTTAGGGTGAGGGCTCGTCGCAGTCAGGGCTAGGGCGCCCATCACAGAAGTTCCTGCACAAAAACGATAGTTCCTACACAAAAATGACAGTTCCTTCTTCTGCAAATTTGTCATTTATTGAGCTCGAAATTGCAAACTAGGGTTTCCTTCGAAAACCCTAATTTTTGGCTCAGACAAATTTTTTTGATCACAAAATCTTGGGTTTTTCGAGAGCTCAACTGGGTTGTCGTCCGTTTTTGCTGGGTGCCTCGATTTTCATGCCTCAATTTTCAAGTTAGCGGATCCAAAATTTGACAACATATTCCTTCTTGGTTTTTCGAGCTCTCTTTTGGATTCCACTCCTTTTTTTCAGGCTCTTCCGACATTTTGCCTCGAAGTACGTACCTTCTCAGTTCTTCATGTTTTTCATTAAAATTCGTGCCATGGCATCACTCACGAGTCTTCTTCTTGAGGGAAATCAGAAGTTCAATGGTCAGAATTATAGCATGTGGAAGCAGCGAATGCTACCATCTTCAAATATCGCGGCAACGATCAGGTGGTTTTGGGTACTACTAAGCGTCCGACTACACCTGGTCCTGATCAGGTTACCTATGACCAACAAAATCGGGAGGCAGTCATGTTTCTCAAATTATCAGTGGTTGATGATCATCTCCCTCAGATTCCATCCGACAAAACAACTGCCGAGATATGGGAGCATCTCAAAACCCTACATGAGACTTCAGATAAAAGCAGGGCCTTCTTTCTCAAGAACACCCTATTTTCTATTTTCATGGATGAGCGGAAATCGCTCCAAGACCACCTGGATTGGATTCAGGAAATCCGTGATCAGTTGCTTGCCATTGGACGCAAGATGGAGGAAGAGGATATTGTGGTAATAACCCTCAAAAGTTTACCCAAGTCCTACGAGCATTTTATTGAGACTCTCAACATCACTTCAACTAGTGTTGAACTGAAGTTCACTGATCTCTGCACACTTTTGCTTCAGCAAGATCGGTGGAAATGACAATTCGGTAGCAGTTCCAGCTCCAACTCCACCGAGCAATCCTTTTTTGCTAAATCCTTTCAGAAGGATAAGGGCAAGTCTCATTCTCAGCAGGCTTCTCAGCAAAAGCCCTCTGCTCCAGCATCAAAAGCCTCCAAGAAAAAGAACATTCAATGCCACAACTGCCACAAGTATTAGTTGGGTGTGACTCAGGTCTGAAATGGTATTTTGCAGGTTATAGCAAAGAAGACTACCTTCGATACCACTTCTCCAACACACTTGAGTCACACCCAACTAATAACAGTGGTCAAAACATGCACCCATCTTCACCTAGCACCATTAGAGAGGCAAGTTTCATGTAGTTACAGGTCTGCTATTGCAGTTTCTGCTCTGTACAGAGCAGTTGTAGGCGATTTCCAGTCACAATATCATAGAAAATGTAATGATCTCATCACCTTAACACATCTAACCATTCTTCAAGGGGTATACTACCTTCTTGCCATTGTAACAAACTCATAAATGCACCCAACTGAGATACAATGCAAGGAAATGGACTGCTTTCAGTTTCAGATCTTCTCAAACCCAGATCTGAGTAATGTTTGGGCTGATAGTGAACTTCTGTAGCTTTTCAACTTTTCAATTTCAGACCTGCTCAAACCCAGACCTGAGTAATGTCTGGGCTGATAATGAACTAATGTAGCCTTAAACAAGAAGCAAAATTCTCAACAACGATCAGCCACAAACATAGTTCATCCCTCCAATAGACAAACTAACCTGAAGCAAAACCTATTAAACAACTATTATATCCTAGGTGCGTTGCTTTGGCAAACTGTATGATTAATCACCCACAAATTTAAACCCATCCTAGCTTTTTTTTAGTACCAAAAGAAGGTTCTGCTACTATGTCATTGCCCTAAACCCTTAGTTGTATGGTAGACATTTGATAGTGAAACTATTTATATTTTAGTTTCTAGTGTGTTATTTAGTTTAACAGTTTATAACTTTATACTTTCACGATCTATGTAAAGTTGTAAACTTGTATATGTGTGTGCAAAGTAGCTTCTATTTATCTCAATTATTGTTTATTTGATGTTAATTGACTAAATGATGCATGAAAAATGCTTTAAATCCTTAAAAATCTTTGAATTTCTTGGGTTTTTCGATTTGCCGAGTCCTTGCCGAGTCCGGCCACCGAGGCCGAGGCGAGTCCGAGGCTTGTAACTATGAGGTTAACATTGATGTCCAAACTGTGCTTGATAAGCACAAGCGGGTTTTTGAGGACATCCCACTAGGCATACCTCCAGACAGAGGGTTTGAGCACATCATTGAGATGGAGGAGGGCGCTAAGCCTGTGATTACTACCCTTATCGTCACCCTAGGCACTATAAGGAGGAGATAGAGAAGACGATAAAGGAACTCCTTGACATGGGGCACATCAGGCCCAGTTGTGGTCCCTTCGCTTCTTCAGTGGTTTTGGTGAAGAAGGATGGTACTCTTCGCATGTGTATTGATTACTGTGCACTGAATAAGAGGACCATTAAGAACAGGTACCCCATCCCTCGGATTGATGAGTTGTTAGATGAGCTACATGGGGCAGTATACTTCTCGAAGATAGATCTTCGATCAGTGTACCATCAGATACGTGTCCGTGAGGAGGATGTTCATAAGACAACATTCAGATGTCACTACGGACACTATGAGTTTCTAGTGATGCCATTTGGGCTCACTAATGCTCCAACTACCTTTTAGTCTTGCATGAATCACATATTCAAAAAGTAGTTACGCAAAAGTGTCCTGGTATTCTTTGATGACATCTTGGTCTTCAGCAAGACATGGGAGGAGCACTTGAGACACTTGGAAGAGGTTCTTAGCATTATGGAGAATCAATCTCTATTTGCAAAAGAATCCAAGAGTGAGTTTGGGTTGACTGAGATCCTCTACCTGGGACATGTGATAGGGGCAGATGGAGTTAAGGTTCATCAGGAGAAGATACAGGCAATCCTTGATTGGCCACCACTGCGCAATGTGTCAGACTTGAGAGGGTTCCTTGGGTTATGTTCTTATTATAGGAGGTTTGTAAAGGGATTCTCTCAGACAACAACACCTCTCACTGATCTCACTCGGAAAGGGGTTTTCAGGTGGACAGGTGAGGTAGAGATAGTCTTTGATAGACTCAAGACTGTCATGAGTACGTGCCCGGTTCTAGCACTGCCGAATTTCTCTCGTCCGTTTGTTCTAGAGTGTGATGCTTTAGGTAATGGGATTAGTGCAGGACAGGCATCCCATAGCATATGAGAGCAGGAAACTTAAGGACAATGAGAGGTTGTACTCTATGTATGACAAAGAAATGCTTGCCATCATGCACGCCTTGGCTAAATTCAGACAGTATCTAGTGGGTGGCAAGTTTACAGTTAAAACGGATCACAACAGCCTGCGCTATTTCTTGGAGCAGAAAGAGTTGATCGAAAGACAACAAAAATGGGTCAGTAAAATCTAGGCATACGATTTTGACATCGAGTATGTCAAAGGCAAAAATAATATTGTGGCTGATGCACTTTCTAGGAGACCCACAGTTGCAGCTTGTATCCTGTCAGAGATTTCCGCTGATTGGAAATCCCATTTACCGGTTGAGTATTCTAAAAATACTCAAGCTTGTCAGATTTTGGACGATCACTCCGCAGATAACAGGTACAAGGTAATTGATGACATCATCTTCTATAAGGACAGGATCTACCTAGTGCCAGATTCTAAGCTTAAGGCTAAGATATTGAGGGTTGTTTATGATGCGCCCACAACAGGACATCTGGGTTTTTTCAAAATCTACAGGCAGGTCAGAGAGAGGTTCTCATGGAAGGGCCTCAAGGACGATGTCCTCCAGTATGTCAGAGAGTGTCAGACTTGTCAGTAGAACAAGTCCGAACACGAGCATTCGGTCGGTTTATTGCAGCCCCTACCCATTCTAGCTCAGAGGTGGGAAGGTATTTCGATGGACTTTATTACTGGTTTGCTGAGGGTACAGGGCAAGGACAACATATTTGTGGTGGTGGACAGACTTACTAAGTTTGCTCATTTCTTTGCTATTGCAGCATATTGGTCAGCTGCGCAGATAGCTGAATTATTCTTCCGAGAAGTCTTTAGGCTGCACGGTCTTCCCAAGACCATTGTGAGTGATAGGGATAGTAAGTTTCTCAGCAACTTCTGGCAGTTGTTAAGATTGGCAGGCACTGAATTGACTCCCAACACCAGTTACCATCCGCAGACAAATGGCCAGACAAAGATTGTGAACAAATGGGTAGAAGGTTATCTCCGAAATTATGTAGCATGACAACAGAGGGCTTGGGTTAGATGGCTGTATTTCGGGAAGTTTTGCTACAACTCCACCTATCACATGACTATTGGCATGTCACCATTTCGAGCTCTCTATGGTAGTGAGCCATTATCTTTTATAGACTTGGCTCGACAGGACAACAGGGCACCGATCGCGAGAGACTGGCTACAGGATCATTAGGATATCCTTAGGTCTCTCAGAGAGAACATTTAGAGAAATCAGCAAAAGATGTATGCTGATCGACATCAGGTAGAGTGGAGTTTCGAGTCCGGAGATATGGTTTACCTCCGTCTTTAGCCTTAGAGGCAGAGTTCTCTAAAGAAGAGTGGGTCAGAAAAGCTCAAGCCCCGGTTTTATGGTCCCTATCGCATCTCTAGGAGGGTTGGTGAGGTGGCTTACGAGCTCGAGCTGCCAGAAGACGGCCGGATTCATAATGTTTTTCACGTGTCTTGCCTCAAGAAGGCAATTGGACAGCAGATAGTTCCTTCAACTGGTTTACCCTCGCTTGACGAGGAAGGTAAATTGGTTATGGTTCCAGCTAAGGTGATTGAGATCAGAGAAAGGAAACTGTGGAACAGGGGCATGAGAGAGTACTTGATTCTATGGAAGGACTTACCGATCAAGGATGCTACATGGGAGGGTGACTCTATTCTGCAGTATCCAGCATTGAGATTGCTTGAGGGCAAGCAATCACGGGAAGGGAGGACTGTAATGTCCCCTTCTCCATAGTAGGCCACTATGGTGCCTAATTAGTCTATCTCCCCATCCGGATAGGCTAATGGCTTCTTTCAGAGGATGCCAGCCAGTCACAGGCTTCAGTGGGTGAATATTTATTATTTGGGCTCGTTTTCTAAAGTTAAGTTACTTTATTTTATAAAGTGGGATTATAAAGTCACTTTATGACTTTAAGTTACTTTATTTCAAAAAGGTAACTTAAGTGACTTAAGTGAGTACTTTTATCCCACTTGGCTTAAGTTTGTGTGTTTTCCCTCACTTTGAGGTTATAAAAGAAAAAGGTCTTCTTGGGAAAAGCACCACGAAATATTATAAACAAAGAAATTAAATTCTGGTTGCATTTGTGACTGGTTATATCTTTTTTGAGGACATAAACCCTTGAGGAAAGCTTGAAAGGTTGGACGTAGCCCCAACATTTCAATAGTGGTGGAATCACCTCAGATTTCATTTTCACAGCGTATTGTATTGGTAAGACAAAACACTTCATATTATTTAGCAAAATGGAAAAACGTGCATAGATAAGTTCAATTCGAGCCATGTCCTTTACACTATGGTAATAAGAGAAATCCAACAATGGTGATGGGAGTAAGTCGCTGACTGGTTTATTACGCCTGGGTGTTGTCAATCATACCGAGCTTATTATTTACTGTGGAGCATGTGGTGAAAGATTGTATTAAATAAGGTGTCTATTCAGTTGGTGGTTGTCGTGAAGGAGCCAGGGACTCTCTCACATTGTTGCATCCATTTCGGTTGAGAAATTATAGCCTGGTGTTACGTGGTAAGAAATTGGAAACGCGCAAGGCAGCGAAGACAGACAGAACATAGCAGCGTCGCGTCGTGACAGATATACATCTGCCTGGGTACACGGTGGACCTTGGGTTGATAGTGTGATCTTCTTATTTGCTAGCCGCACAACATTTAGTGACTGCGGTTTACCTTTGGTCTCACCATCTAAGTAAATACGGTGACACTGCAGTGGTGACTCAGGGTGTGCGTTGGGTAACGTGTGACTGTAATAAGGAGGCCGTGTTCAGAACAGCAGGGATATCGGGTTGAAGACCACCGCGGGACGTCTAAGGAGGACCACGTCATACTGTGCTGGGGAAGCCAATAGCATTGCACGCAGGCAGAGGTAGCAGGTGTCATCATCGTCAGCCACCTACACCACCCTTCACCGCGGGCAAGAATAGACGTTGTCCAGGTAGTCTCGATAGTGATTTGAGGATTTGATTGTTGGCCATATCATGTCGATTTATTGATGTAATGGTTTATTCATGTGGTGAAAACTATACAATAATAGTGGCGTCAATTACTTGTGTTAATGTATTTCTCCATGCATTAAGAACCTTGAAAACAGAAAGTTATGTGAACATCTTGTGATAATTAGAAAACGATTGTTAGAAAGCAGTGTTCTTGCAAATTTCAGAATAGCTATTGGATGTAATTCATTGGTCATATAACTCTTGTTGAAACTCATAAACTGCAAACAAGAATCCTTCAGCGTAGAAGTTTTAATAACAAACAATTACAGTATCGACCTCCAAAAGTCAGAACTTTGCAGTCACTTTTCAGTATAGAACCAGTCAGTGTCATTACATTTATACATTTGTAAATGTGCTATATTTGTACCCGTTCATTCGTACGTGCAGATATGACATGAACTGTGCCATATGTTCATCTTAACCTTATCCCATAATCCTCTACCCACTCGAGTTGAGTCACAGGAAGTTATTAAGAGCAATAAGAGACGTAAGCATATAAGCTCTTAATTAAATGGTGTTCTGCTTCATGGCCCTAAACCAATAGTGATGCTACATTGATGGAATGGTATACATTTTTAATGACAGAGAAAATTTGACTTATAACAAAATTATAGTTCAGAATTGTGAGGGTTTTAACTTAATTTCTTAAATCCTTAAGAAAGTATAGTGTTGTTATTCCTACAACCAACTAGGAGTGAAGAGAAGATGAAAATCTGCTAGGGTTTGAATGTAATTTCTTAAATCTTGAAGAAAGTATAGTGCTATTATTACTACAGCCAACTAGTAGTGAAGAGAGGATGAAAATCTGAGAGGGTTTGAATGTAATTTCTTCAATCTTTAAGAAAGTATAGTGCTGTTATTACTACAGCCAATTAGGAGTGAAGAGAATATGAAAATCTACTAGGGTTTGAGTTTAAATTTCTTAAAACCCAAGAGAGTATGGAGCTGTTAATTCCTACAACCACTAGAAATGCACACAATGCTGTGAGATTCACCTTTTTAGCCATGGATTTCTTTCTACTAAAGCTGAATGAAAATTTCATGCTTGCTATATGCATGACAACAACAACAACAAAACAATTGCTACAGCAGATTGGAGTAAATTTTAATAGTAAAACTTTTCTTCTTTCCAATTTAATAACCCTTTCCAAATTAGAATTCTCTACTAAGAAGAATAGAAGAGGAACAAACAACCATGTTAAAGAATGAAGACAACTGGAACCTTTCCCTCTTATCTTTTTCTTTTAAGCTCATATTCAAACAAAAATGCTCTAATAAGAAGTAATGGAGTAAAGGCAGCCATGCCTGTGAAGAAGTGAAGAAATGGAGGTAAGAGCAGCTGAAAACCCCCTCTCCACGCCAATATCTCCCGCCTTTTTCTTCTCCCTGCCTTTTTTCTTCTTCCTGCCGTTCGTCTTCTTCCTGCCGTGTGTTGTTTTTTCCAAAATAGAAAATCCAAATACTTTATAACTTGCGCCCACCCTAACTCATCTTAATTTGAATTTCATTAGAATTTTACTCACATTCATTTGAGTTTAATTTCCTCTTCATACCAAACACATGAAGTGCGTTTTTTTCCCTTATCTTTTAATTTCCAACCAACACTAATTTTTTTGTCATGTCTTTGTTCAGATTATTCCAAAAGGGGTCGAATACCATTTTGACTTTAGGAAATTTATTTCCTAATATTTTTTAATTTTTATATAGAAGTTGTCCCCCCTTTTTTTTGAATGAAATAACTTACCCCAAACATTTCATTAAAATAATTAATAATGTAATTAAATGAGATGGGGGTATTTAAATTTGAAAAAGGTTATAATAAAATGTTAACCAATTATATATATATATATATATATATATATATATATATATTTATATGTGTGTGTGTGTGTCATATCTTAGTAGTTATATATACGTATTTATATACATATATATAGTTTTGTGCCATCTTACTGTGGTCCACACACACACACACACGCACATATATTACGAGTAATTTATTCATTAAGTACATTATAACAATAATGCAGAAAGAATTATTACCTTACATTCTAATAAGGAAATAGATTAGCCAAAGGTCTAGACCAAGATGTAAGGTGCTAACGACAAGGATACTGTCAACTCAACTACTGACGAAGTAAAACCAACTAGGGTTCAAGTCAACTCCACTAACTAGGCTTAGTATCAACCACATCTTAGCCTAAACTGACTAGTTTGGAGATTCAGTTAGCTCAAGGCTCATGACCATGTTTGCATCCCATACCTGGTGATACTTTCCCTCCCTCCTTGAAGAACGATCCTCTCCTGCAACCACTCAATCAAGAACTATAGTTAGTCTGAAATCATCATATCGATCAGAACACATGTAAAATAAATCAAATTCCAACTCTAGATTATGAACATAACATAGTATCATTTCTCTTATACAATCTGAACCATTGTTCCATGAAAAGCAGGAATATAACATCTAGTGCATCAAATTATAATCACTGTTTTTTGAAAACATGAAATAGAATATCTAGGGCATCAATAATAACATAACCACTGTTTTGTGAATATAGGAAATATAACATCTAGGGCATCAATAGTAACATAACCACTGTTTCTTGAAAACAGGAAATATAGCATCTAGGGCATCAAATCAAAAATAATAAAGTTTCAGTAGACAGGAGGGATGTGACATAAGATTTAATAGGTTTCCCAAATTTAGATGCTTACTTTGCATGCAATTCTAAATGGAATTCAGATGACCTCAATAGATCTTCTGCACAAAAACACGTTCATCGTAATTTTGGTGGCTTAGTATCGAATCAAATGATTCTGTATATTACTTGATGCAATCTGCTGTGCAACTTCAACCTTTCTGGTCCAAATCTAAATTTCTATGAATTGTCTTTTTGTATTCTGGTATGGACGAATCTGATATTCCCACTGTCTCAGAACAGGGTGCAGTTTGTGTATCATTACATGACTCGATATATAGGGTATTTTGTGTGCAAGACATCTATGGTTTCTCTGTTAGATGCTACTAACATTTCTACTCTCTATCTGTGTTTTTAGGAAGTGTGCTGTTTCCAGAGTTGAATGATCCCTAGCTACATCTCTTAGTTTACATTATTGAAGTTGTCAAATCAGTTAGAAGTGCTGAATTCAATAACTCTAATGACAATTTTTTTTTTTTGCTTATGTGCCTTTTTGTTTGTTTTGAATCTATGGTTTAGTTCATATTTTTATCATTTAGAATTGTTAAATGATTAGTGTCTTGCCCAATTTTCAGGTTCTTGCTCTTAGGGGATCTTATCATGGTGACACTTTGGGTGCTATGGAAGCCCAAGCCCCATCGGCCTATACTGGCTTTTTCCAACAGCCATGGTATGAGTAGATTATATTTTTTAAGATTGATAGGAAAAGAAATAGGCGAATTGCTATATTTATCCTTTTTCTTACAACCCTTCTTTATAGTGCCACTTCTGCTTTTTTGGTACTCATTTTGTAAAAGAAAATGGTAAAACGAGAACTATAATGTCTTTTAAATAATCAATAATTCCATCCTAATGTAGTAAAAAGTAGAATTGAAAACAAGTGACACACTATTAGATTAGTTTATGTTGGTCAATTGCATGCTTTTGATGCTCATAAATTGACGCAAGGAAGGATGGATAGCCAGGGCCCAAGGCACTCCCAGCTACCAAACCAGCTTGCAGACACAACTTGGAAGCAACATACACAGAATGAGAGAGAAAGAAAGCAGAACCTTATATTATTTCATCAAACATCATACATGCCAGGCTGTAAGGATTTCCCGGTTACGGCCATATACATTCATATCTTTACAGAATAATCTTCATACATGCGAGGTCACAGACCTGCGATCCAAATCTTCTAACTCTTCGCTACCCGCCCTTACTCCTAAATCTAAGAACAAAAACTAAATATATACAAGAGCAACCAAAGAGGTCGGCACCAAAGATCCTAAAGATCCAACATAGCAAACATCAAAGACCCAAATTTAGGTCCACACACATCCCAATGAGAGACCCCAACATTAATGGCGCTAGGGAAATTAAGTGCACTTGTCGGCCAGAAGATCCAACATCCAAAATGCAACTCGGTGAGAAAGACTACTGAGCACAGAGACCAATCGGTGAAACCACCGACCAGTCACGAACAACCACCGAGACCCCATTGGTGAAGCCAACCATGATAAGTAACCGAGCTCGAGTGGTGAACCAACAAACCTTTAACCAACCAAACAAAAGCAGTTACTGAGCACTTCACCGAGCAGTCTCCAACAAGCTACCGAACGAAAACAAACATATTTTTGGTTGATACAGGATTTGCCAAGAACCCAAGATGCTCCTGCATCATAAATGGTGTGGATCTACTCTTGATTATTGGAAATTTGTTGTTTAGTCATTTATTATTGTTAGAAAAATACAGTGCTCATATTGTTGATTGATGTACTAGGTAGTAAAATAGACATGAGGGATTCTTGTATGAGGTTCACAATAGTTGGAGAATGACCATTCGTTGTTTATTACATCATCAATCAATCCATTAAGCCATTACAATACTTTTGGTACATGATTATATATAGCATATTTGGTTGACCTTTGGTGAATCCATTTAACCATGCCTACATTTTCACTTTTTCCAGACTAGTGATCCTCTCTTATCTTTGCACTTCGTACAGCCCATTTTGCTTTGTCCATCAATCCATTCCCTTTGAGCTGGTTTCGACAAATTCCTTTTGGATAGTTCTGGGAAATCCGACCAAATGATTAATAAATTAGTACATGGAGAAAGTTGTGCACACACACACATATTCATATGTCGTATATTTAACTCGGGGGTGGGAGGGCGGGAATTATAGTTGGTATATCAATTTCCTCCCTTATTCTAGTAGGCTAATTAATTAAGAGGGCTTCTTTCCTAGTTGTAGCTAAGGTAGGTAGTTGTGGTTTATCAAACTGAATATTTAGGTATCAAATTTGGTTTATTTTATGTTGCTTCATTCTATCTCTCTTTGCCTTCCCGTTGTTGGTCCCCAATGACTCTCTAGGCACTAAGTAGGCACAATCCTACCATGGAAACTTCTTTGTTAAAAAGGTGCAGCAAATTGCAGCCAATAGTGTCGGAGACTCCAATTACTGAGATCAGTCCAAACTCTATCCCAATCAATGTGGGCATCCATGAAATAAAATGAGGCTTGCAACGCGGCAAATGGTAGTCTTGTAGGGCGGGGGAAATTATAGTTTGATCTTGTTTGTGCCACCCTTCCTACATCCGGGTTGGGTGGAAAGATATAGAACTATAATTCCTTATTTGCCGCAGGGGTAAACCACGATTAACATTGATGGCAACACATTGGTGACTCTTGGGTTTTTGAAGTCCTTAGCATTAGTGTCTTTTCACTTACAAAAGTTTGTGAGGAAATAGTGAGATCAGAGAAATATACCTCTATAAAGTATCTAAACTTCATCGATATTTTACTTTCATATTTGGTGAATTTACGTTTGAGTCTTCTCAAGTGTCTTGTGTTTCTTTCTGTGATTTACAAATTCTCAGTGAAACATGGGGACTTGTCCCGACCCCCAGATGCTCGCGTTCCTAGGACGAGGATGTCCCCAGGATGGGGGGACAGGGACAACATGTCCCCCCATTGCCGATCAATTGCTGCTCAACCGCCGTCGGAATGTGGGGATGATCAGGGGTCCTTGGGATGTCTCAGGGACGCCGAGGAGTCCCCTGAGCTTCTCGAGGACTTCTGGAAGTTTCCTGTCCCTAGACATTTAAACAGTGTATTTTTAAAAATTTCTTATATATATATTTGCAAGCAAATCGGATATATACATATTTTTTTGGCTGATTGAAGGATATGTTTAGATCATTTGCAAACCTAATATGGGCAATTTATGAGGGTTTGTAGCTGCTATTGCATACATTATTGCTGATTATGCTGACTACCCTAAATAAAAATCAGAATAGGGGTTTCTATGTTGGTTTTTCCATGTTTGCAATTCATGTGGTGCTACTGTCATATTTATCCAACAATTCATTATCCGATTCCATTTTCATATATGGTTGATTGAAATCTGTAAGGGTTTCATATAATTAGTGGTGAATGACAGTATCACTGTCCATAAAATATCGGTCATAATCAACAACCATATTTGACACATACAAGTCATATCTTAGTATTTAATATTTGTAATTTTTCTATTTTACTAATTTGCCAAATTTTCATTTGAAATGTAATTCTTATACATCTTTTTATTACTAGTTTTCCTAGTTCTGTATGTATATCAACACCACCCCCCGCCACCCCCCTTCCACTGTCCCCGAACTTAGGCCCTTTGCCCCCCCCCATCCCCAAAGCTCGTCCCCTGTCCACAATTGGTGGTGGAACTTCAATGTCCCTTTCTTAGACCATTCAACAGATAGCAGAGGGTTGGCCTATAACTCGAGTTCCCGTAGGTCAGCAGTATGGATAGGGGATTCATTCAAAGGCTTGTGGAGCTATGCAAGGAGTTTATGAGCCGTTTTAGGCAATTTGGGACAGTCTCCTAAATTTTAGGAGGGATTCCTACATTTTAGAGATTGACTAGGAGTTGACCAGAACACATCAGGGGACCTCTAAGATCATTTTGGAGACTTTGGTTGTAGTTCCTATTTTTTAGGGGAGACTGTCAGTTCACTTGCAGCACTGAGGAATCACCCTTGGACCGGTGGCATTAGTAAAATTTCAGTTTTGAGTCTAGATGATCAGTTTATGAATACTTTGGAAATAATTAAATTATTTCTTAAGTTTGATTTAAATAAAATAATAATAAAATCAATTAATCTAGTCACTTTATAATTATAATAAAGTATTATAAAATAACACCTTGGCACTCTTTCCTAGGTGAAGGGAGTTATAAGTTGTTTTTAAAAAGTGGTTCTTTTTCCATATGAATAATACCCTCAAGGGGATCGATTCATTAGAGGATTAATTATTTTAATAAAGTTTATGAAATAAAATAATGGGAGAAACCCTAAAGGGTTCAGACTTCTTGGAGGGAGAATGAAAAGAAATAAAAAGAGAGTTTGGCAGTCATTGTCATCATCTAGTTTATTGTTTTCACATAAGCATACTGAAGTTTGAACTCTGAGAAGAGTTTGAGCAACAATCGGGCTTCCAGGAATGGAAACTCTTGGAAATAGAGGGAGTTGGACGAAACCCTAGCTTTCCTAGAAACAGTTTAGAGTACATATCAGATATTGAATCAGCTTCGCAGTAAATTTGCAGAAGGATTTTGATTTCAGATTGAGTAAAGGGTATATCAGATTTTATATTTGCAGATCTGAGTTTGGAGGGCAACGTTCACACACTCCAGGTTCCTTTTTCTTGGCTGTACAGGGCCAGGCAAGAGCTAATACCAATTTTAGTGGAATATCATTATAGTATACTGGTCTAGGGCAGGATATATTTATCAGTTGCAGATCAGGGGCTTTGGCAGCAATTTTGAATCATTTCCTGAGCATTTATAGCCAGCCGTACAGCCCTAGGCTGAAGTCACATCACCTCCTAGCTGGATGTGGGGTTATATCAATATCAGACACCATAAAAGTCAGAGAATTGAGGCTTCCAGCAGCAGATCGGTATTAACAGAGAGTTCAGATCAGACATTGCTAGTCATACATTTTCCAACTTGTTGTTTTTAAGTCAACTTCAGATCTGTACATGCTTGGTACGGTTATGATTATAGTTGTTGTTGTCCTCAATTTTGAATTCACAAAATTGTGGCAACCCTACGAATTTTTCTTGATAATTTGTAGGAGTATCCTCTAGGTTTTGAACGCTTTGATGAGTTGATGTAAAAAGGCGATTCGTTATCCCCGAAAAGCTGTTAATAACATACTCTCATGCGTTCTTTTCATTCTTCCCTTTTGTTTTTAATCTTGATTTTCCCTCGAGTCGAAAGCCCTTTGAAATCCGCTCGTTTCGAGCTAACTTAGACATCAGACGGAGTAGTACAACTCAAGTTATGATGTAAAAGGTGGGGT
>MU225988.1:3446854-3481658 GCA_018584345.1 Thuja plicata
AGCCACCTGCGGTAAGAAGGGAGCCTCCCCTATTGCTGAGAGGAGAGAGCAATCTCACACACTGCTGCCTAAAACACACATTTTGCAAGTTGTAGTCATAGTGACTTGCAAAATATTTAGCCAACAGTTGTTTGAATGAAATAAAATCAGAATTTCAGACTTTCATTTGGAGTAAGCTATTTGTTGTTAATTCCTTTCAAGTTTTACTTCCTCTTTTAAGCATTGCATCTTAAATATCAAAAAATTTACAAAAAAAATCAGAAAACAACAAAAAGCCAAAATGTAAGAACCCCCTGTGGTTCTAACTCTGACAAACACTAAATTGTTTCAATTTCGGATGTTTGACAATTTGTCAAACACTTTGCATGCAAACTCTGATACCATTGTAAGAACCCCAACATGTTCTAACTTCACTGTTGTAATATCCCTTGCTAAAACTAGCTGTATGTTGCAGAATTGAACCTCGAGGAATATTGTCAAACAATTGTCATGAAACTTCTGTGCTTGCTGTTCCACATTTCAGTCTGATTGTTCTTGCTTAAAATGATACCAAATGTGCTTTGAAATGATTACTAGAATGTCTACTCAAATATCTACAATGCAGATGCAATTCATTTTGGGTTTCCAATGCAAATATAAGACCAACACGTGAGAAATGAGTACCTATAGCTCATAGACATTAATGCAAACATTTGGCATGCATACTGGAGATTCATTAGGGACTGAAATGAATAGCTATAGGAAAGGCATTTCAACAAACAATTGTTGCGCATCCATATAACTCCTTATTTTGATTACAAACTACTTTCAATAAAACCATTTACAAATATTGTAATATGAAACTACTAAGCACATAATATAGAAAACCTGGAAGTGAAGGCTGCCCAATGCAACCAAGTGCAGCCTCCAAAGAACAATTCGCAGGCTTCTATGTGAAACGCAGGCGGAAATATTAATGTCGTCCCTCTCTTTTATTGTAGCAGATGCCACTATATTCAAACACAACCCTATTTATCAGAACACGGCCCCTAGAATGGCATGCTACAGATATCAGCAGCTATGTCCTTCTGGCCTCACGTGGCATCTAAATGTCAACAACTGCCTCTTAAACACAAAAACAGATTTATTTGGCAGTGATCTGCATTCATTAAACCATTTCCCAACACTGCAAACCCTCTCTGAAACTTAAATGCTGAAATTCTTCTTCAGTTCGAACTCAAATTTAAACACAATGATGGTACTAAATTATACCATCCTCAAGCACAATCTCGCTGGATAGTTTCACCAGTTCAAAGTGCATTATCTGGATAGAATTCAAAATTCCATCAGATCCGAAAACTTGAAAACCCTTGGCTCTCAACAACACCAATTCACAATTATCAAATGCTCAATGGATGTTTCCCAATTTCTCATGGAAGGCATTTATAATTCTTTATTACAATTCAACCTGGAGCTTCTCCTTCACACTTCACATGATTTCAAATTATATTTGCTTTTGATGCACATTTGAAATATAATATTTTATTAAATTTCCCTCCACTTTAATGATGAAAATGACCCTTTCTTTATTAAATAATAATAACTTATAACATAACATTAAATGACATAATAAAATTTATTAATAATCAAATAAGCATAAGTCCGTAATTAATCAAATTTTCTTCATTCTGTCTGTATCGGGAAGTTGACCATTTTATTCTTTGTCCAACCCACCGACTCACCAAAAATAGAAAGGGTCCCTCTTGATCGTCACCTGGCTTACTATAAATATTAAGTATATGAAATTGGGCCCAAATGAAGTCCAATTTGAACCAAACAAAGACCAAACTGAAACATACTGAATTATGGAGAAGACAAGAACCTCTATTAACCAAGCCTCCGGCTCAGAAGACCCTCTATCCACAATAATTAGCCTACAAAGGACACAATAATAGGCTAGTCCCTTGAACTCTGATGCTCATGAAAAAGGGGACATTACACAAAAACAAAAAAATTAGACAAATTTCTCCTAAAACGCTGGCCAAAGACAATAGAAAACCAAAACATCAGGAATTTGCCTTGGAATCCGGTTGGGGATCTTTATATAAGCTCATTTAGTGGAAATTTCTTCAATGTTGCTTGCCTCAAATACAAAGTGAGTCTTTAATAGTGTAGGATACCACAGGTTCTTAGGTTGAGAAAAAATGAGTAAGCTGACATGACATATGTTGAAGTATTGTTATGATTTTCCTTTATCTGGAAACTACTATCAAGAGGATACCTAGATCCTAGCCGATTCTTGATTGCCATCACAACAATATTCATAAAACCAAAACACTTAATCACCAAAATGGCTACATGCATGACCACAATGCTACATAATGCTACATGACATGAGGTCTCAAGGCATCAGAGCTCAATAGTTGTAGCTAGAGATTGATAAAAGACTAGCCTATCTTATTTGTAAAACATTTGAGATAGAATCTCAATAGACAAAATGCTGCAAACAATAGAATATTTACTTTTCTGTCAATGACAAGCTCTTAACAACATCTAACTTAAATCTCAAGCAATGGAAAACAATGCATGCAATTTGTGATACTAGTGTAGAACAAAACCCTCTTTGATTCATAATCATTTTTGTGAGTTCCAAAAGTTCTACAATGCTAAGTAATGTAGAAGCATCCTAGGACTAATAGCAACATCACATCAACCAATTTTTTCATTTTTTGCTCGTTTGTCTTTTCAAGTTTTCATGTTTGCTACAATCATCTTATTCATGCCATAATCATCAAACAATATTCTCCAACTCATAGACAATAATCTTGCTGTGGCTATAATGATCCCTAACTAAATTATTCACTATTTTACCAGGTATTGCTAGTAAGGCCCGAGTACTCGTATCAGTATGGTTCCAGTCTGGGTATGGCTTGAGGTAGGTACCTTGGGCGCTCGGGTTAGATGTGGGTCATTCTATGAAGGGCCCATAGTGAATCTGGGCACCCAGGCAATATCCTAGCCACATAGTTGGAAAACTCAAACTTGCCTCGGACTTGGCAGCCCAAAAAAATATACTTGGACTTGAACTAGGAAAAAACTTGGGAAGGGACTCGACAAAAGAAAAAACGCAGTTTTACAAAAAAAAAAGAAATTAATGCATTTACAGAATATTAAAACATTAAACATGTCATATGATCTCCAACCACTCGATATTGGAAATTTCAGCATAGTTTCAAACTTTAAAATGTATAACAACACAAGTTTGTAAAAGGTTACAAAATTACATATAATGATATGTCCAAATGTGAAAACAACAAATTAAAGACTACGTCTTCCTCTTCCTTATCCTAATATAACTCAATTTTTCAGGCCTTGGACTATTAGGTGCTGAGGTATTAAATGAGGAGTTGATTCTTCATCTGCAAGATCAAAATCCTCGTCTTTGTCATCGTCCATTTCATCAGAATCATTCAATGCTTCTGCTACTGCTTCTTCTGCTGCTCCTCTCTCTAATTCTGCAACATCTTTAGTAAGGAGGACATCATCACCATCATTTTGTTCATTGATGGTCCAATCGCCATATGGATCAATTTCGTCCAAGTCAATGGCCTCATGTGAAACACCCTCCACCTTTCTAGTGTGAAGGCGAAGGTTGTACCAAACAAAGGCAAGATCATTGAGTCGCTTTTGGGTCAACCTATTTCTCTTCTTTGTGTGAATGTTCTCAAATAAACTCCAATTCCGTTCACACCCAAAAGCATTACATGGCTGGGACAAAATATGGATGACTATCTTTTGAAGATTAGGCATGCCAGCACCATAATTCTCCCACCATAAATCTACAAAAAAAGCATTTAGAAATATTAGAAATTTAGAGTCAAGTAAAAAATGTGGCAATCATTATCATGTTTTTAATTTTTTCTTGTAGTATTGAACTAAATTTTTTACCTGGGTGTTGTTTTTCTCTCCTATCAGTTGCTTGTTGTGAAGAGAAGAGTCTCCTCTCTTAACCCTTGTAGATCTTGAACAATGAACATTTCTAAATTCGTAAATAAGATAGTCAAACTCGATACCCAACAATGAACATTTCCAAATTCATAAATAAGATATAGCAAATGCAAATCTCAACTCCAACTCATCAAAAACCTTGTCTCTCAAGTCACGGTCAAGTGCCATCTTATCAATGCATGCAACAAGACCTGCCATGACCTCCTCATCTGATGCAGAGTAAGGTGGTGGGTTACAAAAAAACACAATTCAAGGTGTTTCTACCAATTTCTTGATCCCCAAAACTATATCTCAATCCCCAAAACTCTATCTTAGTGAACCCACAATCCTTTCAATTTGCCTTGTACCCTTCATACAGGAACAATCATTCATAACTTTTGAGGCAGACCAGATATCAAGACTGTGAAGGCATATTTGGATACCCTTTTTGGAGTTTTAAAATATATCAAAAATTTAGTATGGGTTGCTTTGAGACAAAACCCTCCAATCATTGCTGCTACGCTGGACACTAGGCCAATTAGGCCTCTTTTACAAAGCACCTATCCTCTAAACACTCTCCCAAACCAAAATATTTACCCCAATAGCCTAAGCAGGATTCAAATAGACAAAATCCACAATTTTTATCAATGGGCACCCTCACAAGTTCACCCAACACACCAATCTCACTTTTAGGCCTTCTAGGCTTGCATACAATGAGGGTTTATTGGAAATACTATATCCACACCTTTCCAAACTCTACCAATAGCCCAAACACCTTCTATTAGGCATATACATGCTTCCCAAACCATACGGTAACCATTTACATTAGCTTTTGTTCAAAACCCCATTCTCATACCTTTTTGTGTGCTTGCAAAACTAGGAAAACTCACCTTGGGCTCCCTTAACCACAGCCAAAACACCATTGAATCACTTTGAAACATCCACAATCCTTTAGAGCATCCTAATACCTTTCTATTCACTGATATTTAGGTTTTTCCAACTGTAGCAAGTGTCTCAAATCATCAATTGAGTCTTCAAACCCTCATTGGCAAGGGTTTCATACCTTGTTCCAGTAAAATTGCAACAACTTTCTTGAAACTTCATAAAAAATCATGAGAATTGTTGCAATGGAAAGCTACTTCAATTATCTATCCAACCATATCACTTTTGGACCATAAAACATCCGTACAACTTGCTGCAATATGACTGTTACCCGAAAATCTGGAAGTTGCAGTCATTAAAACGACCATAACTTTCACAAAACTCAATGAAAATTAGTGAAACCAACGCCAAAAGAAAAAGTAAATTCAATTTAGTTTTAAAAAAAATCAGTTTCAGGCCATGATGATGCAAGTACAGGCTGTACAATTACCCGTAACAACAAATTTTATGGAAAACACAGAAAATTGGAAGTTTCTTTATTGCTCGTGCATTCAAAATGTCTTCTAACCAACCAATGTGACCATACAATGTCTTTTTAAACCTTTACAATCACCAACTATCAAAAACCAACGGTCACACCTAACATTTAAACTACTTTACCGTTCATCTTCCATGTTTTTGCCTTTTTTTGCACTTTTGCAATTACATAATTTGATAACTTTTTACATCATTATGCAATATTAACCCTATGGATTCTAAGTGACTCAACTGCACTCAAGACATCAAGAATGGCCCATTATGGCCTTATTAAATGACTTTAGAGACTCTAAACACAAAATATCCTTTTTGATACTATTTACCCAAAAAATGACCTTGGTGCTCCTGCACCATCATCAGCCCTAAATGAATCAGGAAGTAGAATTTCGGGTTCAAGAAGTAGGCCAAGGCATGTATTGGTTGTTGGAGTTGGTTTTCCACCTACGATCAATGATGCACCAAAGGATTTCATATTTTCTTGAATTTCCACCATAGTAATGTGAAGTGGCCTCTTTGGCCCTATCCATGGCCTTATAAATGAAACCCATTGGCATGTCCTCTCCTTCCACCATACGAAGAACCCTTACCAAAGGTTTTGTCACCTAAAAAATTGAAAAGAAATTTTGAATCATTACAAAATTAACCCTTAAGAAAAACAGAAAATAAGTTATCTTGTATAAAGTTTATATTTGTGTTTTTTACGTACCTTGATCAACTCCTCTCCACTTTTGCTGGACCCATCATCAAAAAACAATACTTGTATCTTCTCCGCCTCAACTCTTTTGGATAATGCAAACTCCAACCAAGCATTAGACACAAACATTTACTTAAGATGAGGAATGGCACCATGAATACTTTCCGATGTGAGGAAATGGCTAGCAAATCGTCTCACTCCTGGTCGCACAAGGTCCTTGCCATTTGTGTGTTTTCTCATCAAAGAGAGGACCCAAGTATGGTTGTAGATGAATTTGGTGACACTTTCAACATCTTCGACCACCCTTTTCACCCATCCAATCTTCCCAATGTCCTCTAACAACAAGTCCAAGCATTGTGTAGCACAAGGGCTCCATGTAATTGTGGGATGCCTCTCCATAAGCATTCTACTTGCAGCTACATATGCAATTGCATTGTCCGTGATAATTTGTACAACATTATCAACTCCAACTTCCTGGATCACTCCATCTAATAAAGTGCACAAAGTCTTAGCGTTTTTTATTTCATGTGAGGCATCAATAGACTTGACGAATACCATTGCACCATTAGAAGACACCAAGAAGTTGAGGAGAGTTCATTTGTCAATCCATCGGATAAGATGTTGCATCCTTTTCTCCAAATTTTTTTCTGATCATCAATAACAACCTGTGTATTTTTCACAGATTGCTCTAGCAATGGAACACTTAAGTCTTTAGCTATTGGGGCTTTAAACCCCTTGCCTACAACTGTAAATGTAGTAACCAAACCTTCCCAATATGGGCTGCTCATCACATTGAAAGGTAAATTGTCATTGTACTAGAAATTTGTTGCTGCTATCCTTACTTGCTCATGTTTTTCTCTATTTCATCAGGTACCTTCAAGTGAAGGTTGTGCTCTTGGAACATTGCGTGGAACAAAAAAATTTGGGCCTGATGTATGAGGAGTCCGAGTCTCAGTAGCCTCAACCTCATTGTCAGCAATAGATAAATTTTGTTGATGGATGCTTGGACTTCTGCGAGTACGACCAAGGGGAGCTGAAGTGGACACATCCAAATTCATTGTAGTTGCTAAAGCTTCTTTTGTTTTTTCCCTTTCTTCTTTTTGCATTTCATACTCAGTAAGAAGGGCCTTCATGTGTCTAACATTCTCTGGAATTGTATTGAGCAACCCTCCACATTTTGTCCTGATATTTTTGCAAGGTGGCATTTTAATCTGTTGACTCCATCTGTCATCCATTTGCCACATTCTGTATAAGTCACCTCTCCCTCTTTTATTTCCTGATATCCCATACTTCCATGCCTCATCTTTTCTTCTACCTGATTTTGCATTGGGGGCTGCCCTTAGAGTTGAATTTGACATTGCTGTTTTAACATGAAAAAATAAAAAAAATCAGTAGGGTTTTGTAGAAAATCAACAAAAAATTGATAATGAATCGTTTGAAAAAAATAGTATTAAAAAGCAAAATAAAAATACAAGGAAATAAGTTAGGAAGGGAAATGGAAATTTTTTTGCCACCATATCCCCTTGTTTTCAAGATTTTTTTGATTTATAATAGATGGAAATGAGAAAAAAGAGAAGAAAAATCCTTTATCTAGAACTTGTTTGGCGCTTTGATGTTGTTTCCTCACCTTCTTCAAACCTTACAAAACTGTTTAAAGAAATAAAAAAAAAGAAATGTGAAGAAAAGTGAAAAAAATAAGGTTTTAAGCATGCCTGGGTGTTTAGAGTCTGTGTTGAGAATCCTTGCAAAAGATTCGAGAGTCCTGTCAAAAGACTCGAGCGAGTCCCAAGATAAAACTCGAGATTTTTTGCACAGATTCTCACAGACTTGACTCGCGAATTCGTGGCGAGTCGACTTGGCTCGCTCATGGACTCACGAGTTTTTTCGAGTCTGAGTCCGAGTCCTCCAAGTTTTCCATCTATGCTTGGGTGTACCCAGGGCAAACCTAGGCCATGGCTCTTGCATTGCCATTTAAATATTTACTAAATCTATCATGGTGTCCAAAGCATGTAGTCTAGAAAATAGAATTTACCTGATGAAAAGAGGGTTGATGTCACAATCCATTGTTGATTTAAAAGTTCTAGGTTCAATTCAATTGATTCATCCTTATGAAATTTGGAGTTTGGCAAAAATACTTTAGTACCAGTCAAACCTTGTTCCACTGTCACACAGTAAATCAAAGTGGTTTTATTAAAAAACCTAGTTTCAACCCCTGAAAGACATGTTAATGTATAATAAAGAGTAGCATATGATGTACAATCAACAATACAGGGTGTGGCATACATCAAATGATCAATGCATGAGGCCAAAAAAAAGCCTTGGGTAAATTGATGGAATAGATATATTTCAGTTGTGGTATTAAACTAAAGTTGTCTTCCTTGTGATATAAAAGGGATAATTTATCAATAAAAAAAATGTATTGCCAATAATATCACAAGAACAGTCATTCATATGTTGTTACTGTACTCATACCCAAGGAAATTTTTTTCCATACCACCCTACCATCTTTTAGTATGCAATGTCCCTAATTATTCTCCTTATGTAATTCCCTGAAAAATCGACGTTAGTACAAAATATTATTCAATACTTATATGACACCTACTCTAATCTAAGTTAGTAAGGGGAATTTGACCCTAGGAACTGCCTCTAGGTCAGGCTTCACAGAATTCTCGATTCTCGGCTTGAGGAATATAAGATCCACTCTAAGCGATTGGGCTATCGACTGTCTTTCCATAGAGCACTGCTTCTAGGTTCTCTTGGAAACAGGCACCGTTATCCAAGCCTACGCATATGCATATGACTGGCTATCAGTATATATATTGTCTACACGAGATTATAACAATCTCAATTTGGCAACGAGGCTATACCAACCTCGAATTGCCATTGGTAACAGGACTATAACAATCTCAAATTGCCAATAAATCTTATATGGGCAACGAGGCTATACCAACCTCGAATTGCCATTGGCAATAGGACTATAACAATATCGAATTGCCAATTAATCTCATTTGGGCAACGGGGCTATACCAACCTTGAATTGCCATTGTTTAGGAATTCATCTCTAATGAATGTAGGACTCATTCTATATGGTATCCAATTCATCATTTTAGGGCACATACCTGAGACTAGGGAAACCATAACAATTTCTTCTAATCCCCTCCAGATATAGGATTCCCATCTCTAATGAATATAATATTCATTCTATATGATATCCAATATCATCATTGTCAGAATCCCATCTCTAATGAATATAATATTCATTCTATATGATATCTAATATTATTTAGGACACATATAAATGTACAACAATAGTATTGATTTTAAAATCAATTTAAGTTTATTCATGAAAAATTTCTAATTATGTAAGAATGTATTAATTCCCGAATCCACATAATAGATACCAATATATTCCATATTATATATATATATATGTATATATAATATACATATATATATAAATAATTATGTAAATGATAGAATGTACATACATGTAATTCAAATGAGTATATATATATATATATATATATATATATAAATAAATAAATATTATAATAAACAATTAAAAACCATTTCATACCCACGAGTTGATCCCAGTCGATTGCCGACTGCTTGTTGCGGATTATTTGTTTTGCTCCTGTTTATCTCCTTTCTTTCCTATCGCTCTGCCTCCTCCCTACTTATGTTTTGGGGCCCACGTATAAATATGACCCAGCGTGGTAGGGGGAGTCACGTCCCCTGCACGCGTCGCTCCCCTTGGGGGTGCGACTGGTCGCAGCCCAGTCGCACCTCTAAGGGTGGTGACTGGCCTTATAAGCCGCAACCTCATTATATATATAATGAATTTTATTAACAACTTTTCTTTAACTTTGTTAATTAATAATATTATTAAAATATATTAATATTTTCAATTCTTTAATTATTATAATAATATTGTTTGTTATTAGTAATTATAATTTCCAATTTCATTTATTAATGTTAATTATTATTGATAAAAATAATAATATTGTTAGTTACTAATAATAATGATTTCCAATTTCATTTATTAATGTTGTTTAATTATTATTGATAAAAATAATAATATTTTTAGTTTGAAATCATAATATTAGTGTTTTGAATATATCATTTAAAATAACACTAATTTCTAACAATATCGTTGTCTCTATATAAACACGATTCTCGTCGACTCATAATTACATTCAAAATCAATAATGCGTGGACTAAAATAGTTACTAATCTTATGATATAGATTATACATATATGGTGTCACTTAACCACTTGGTATATCTTTTATAATTATCGAACTACCTCATAATCGATCCATGCTTTGACTACCCGTCAATTTATCAAGGTTTCCGACTTTATGAATTGTTATGATTATCTAATTTCCTTTAATAATAAGTTTAAATCTTTAATTAAAACTTATTTAATCATATATCGTCTTATTTGGTATCATTATTTATTTATTTAATTTCATATTTTAATATTATTATTTATTAAATTCTTATTTGAAAAGGGGACATCACAGTCCGCCCTTCCCCTAAATTGCTTGTCCTCAAGCAATTATATATTTTCCTCATTATGATTTGATAAAGAGTTTGGTATGTTAAGACAAGTTTCTCTCATCATCTAGAGATTATTCTGTAATGGTGCCAATTTATTTTGCCAAAACTTCCATTTCATTTTTCCCTAGTTGTTCTTCTTGTTCTAGATCAATCTCCAATAGAACTAAACACATTTGACATTATGAAATATATGCATGAATATGTGAAGACACGAAGTAGGCATACTTAACATACACAAAGTATACACTCCCTACACACATTGTTATATTCCTTTCTATTAGCTAAAATGGTTTTTTATTTATCATTTACCCTACAAGACGACAAGATCATGCTCTGATACCACTGTAATGTCCCTAATTATTCTCCTTATGTAATTCCCTGCAAAACGGACGTTAGTACAAAATATTATTCAAATTTATGACACCTAGTTTATTCTAAGCTAGTAAGGGGAATTTGACCCTAGGAACTTCCTCTAGGTCGGGCTTCACAGAATTCCTGATTCTCGGCTTGGGGGATATAAGATCCACTCTAAGTGATTAGGCTATCGACCATCTTTCCATAGAGCACTGCTTCTAGGTTCTCTTGGAAACGGACACCGTTATCCAAGCCTACGCATATGCATATGACTGGCTATCAGTATATATACTGCCTACACAAGATTATAACAATCTCAATTTGGCAACGGGGAACCTTGAATTGCCATTGGCAACGAGACTATAACAATTTGGAATTGCCAATAAATCTCATATGGGCAACGGGGCTATACCAACCTTGAATTGCCATTGGCAACGGGACTATAACAATCTCGAATTGCCAATTAATCTCACTTGGGCAACGAGGCTATACCAACCTCGAATTGCCATTGTTTAGGAATCCATCTCTAATGAATATAGGATTCATTCTATATGGTATCCAATTCATCATTTTAGGGCACATACCCCGAGACTAGGGAAACCATAACAATTTCCTCTAATCCCCTCCAGATATAGGAATCCCATCTCTAATGAATATAAGATTCATTCTATATGATATCCAATATCATCATTGTCGGAATCCCATCTCTATTTAATATATTATTCATTCTATATGGTATCCAATATCATCATTGTCGGAATCCCATCTCTAATGAATATAATATTCATTCTATATGGTATCTAATATTATTTGGGACACACATAAATGTACAACATTAGTATTGATTATAAAATCAAATTTAAGTTTATTCATGAAAAATTCCTAAATATGCAAAAGAATGTATTAATTCCATAATCCACATAATAGATACCGATATATTCCATATTATATATATGTATATATATATATATAATATACATATATATATAAATAATTATATAAATGATAGAATGTACATACATGAAATGCAAATGAGTATATATATATATAAATAAATAAATATTATAATAAACAATTAAAAACCATTTCATACCCACGAGTCGATCCCAGTCGACTGCCGATTGCTTGTTGCGGATTATTTGTTTCGCTCCTGTTTATCTCCTTTTTTCCTATCGCCTTGCCCCCTCCCTACTTATGTTTTGGGGCCCACGTATAAATATGACCCAGCGTGGTAGGGGGAGTCACGTCCCCTCCATGCGTTGCTCCCCCTTAGGGGTGCGACTGGTTGTAGCCTTAAGGCTGCGACCCAGTCGTACCTCTAAGGGTGGCGATTGTCCTTATAAGCCGCAACCTCATTATAGATATAATGAATTTTATTAACAACTTTTCTTTAACTCTGTTAATTAATAATATTATTAAAATATATTAATATTTTCAATTCTGTAAATTATTATAATAATATTGTTTGTTATTAGTAATTATGATTTCCAATTTCATTTATTAATGTTGTTAATTATTATTGATAAAAATAATAATATTGTTAGTTACTAATAATGATGATTTCCAATTTCATTTATTAATGTTGTTATATTATTATTGATAAAAATAATAATATTGTTAGTTTGAAATTATTATATTAGTGTTTTGAATATATCATTTAAAATAACACTAATTTCTAACAATATCGTTGTCTCCATATAAACACAATCCTCGTCGACTCATAATTACATTAAGCACTTATTGGTGACATCCTTTATTGCAATCCTCTAATGATGCAAAATCAATAATGCCTAGACTAAAATAGTTACTAATCTTATGATATAGATTATACATATATGGTGTCACTTAACCACTTGGTATATCTTTTATAATTGTCGAACTGCCTCATAATCGATCAATGCTTTGACTACCCATCGATTTATCAAGGTTTCTGACTTTATGAATTGTTATGATTATCTAATTTCCTTTAATAATAAGTTTAAATCTTTAATTAAAACTTATTTAATCATATATTGTCTTATTTGGTATCATTATTTGTTTATTTAATTTCATATTTTAATATTATTATTTATCAAATTCTTATTTGAAAAGGGGACATCACATAGTACTTGTACCCATACTCTTACTTGGACTTACAACTCAGAATATTCATATAAAATTACTCAGATCTGGAATAATGCAATGAAAAACAATCGAAACATTCATACAAAACTTTTTGATCTAGAAGGCCAACCTAAAATAAATAAATTCGCACATATAATTTGGCTGGAGTAGAGAATTTCATTCAAATGATTAGATAGATCTGCTGTTACAAATAGTTTTCTTAAGAATCAAGGATTAGAATGATTACAAAGATATCTTGAAAATGACAAGTGGTTGAAATACCTAAATGTTGTCATAGACCTCTTGGTTGAAGCGTTGATGCAACCTTTGTATGAAATTGTCCTCCAACAACCAAAGGGTTCTTGTCGTTGGATCCAATAGGTAGACGCAAATTCTGGAAATAGGGCTGGGGTTTGTTGACGTGATTTAAAAGATGCTTCAAAGGAATGAAAATGACCAATTTATATAGGAGTTGAAGGCCTAGGATGAGCCCAAACATGCTGAGATCCATTCAAGAGCTTCTTGAATTTATCAATTCAATATTGGGTCTATTACTGATGTCTCTAGTTGGTTTTGAAGATTGGTAAATTCCTCTATTGAAACATAGGGGTTTTGTGAAAGTGCATGCTAGATGGTGAGGTCGAGGAAAATGCTTACTAGCATACAATAGATAATATTGTATAGGCTTAATGCTAAGGGTTTGGAAAACAGAAGTTTCGCATTTGTGGATGCAATATGACAAGGGCCTGAGGATATCCATGTCGATATTGCAATGCGGTGAGGATCTACTTATTGAGGGGTTGAAATACCATATTGACACTCATGTAGAGGTAGATTATCATGGACAACCTTAAAGGACTGAAGAGGTATGAGTGAGCAATGAAGTTAGGTTCGGGGAATTGAGTTTCCGAGCGAATTGGGAGATAAGAAGTTTGAAGGCTTGTGAGAAAGAAGAAAGCGGGCTGTGGGGGTGTGGGGAGTTGAGGAAAGGGAGGTTAGTATGAGAGTTTGAAATCTTCCCAAAGCATGAAAGTTACTTAAACACCCTCATATTTAGGGTTAGGGGCATTACAAGTTTTCCTTGCCCATAATTAGTTTCCCTCAACTAATGCATATTTAGATGCTAAAAAATCTATGGTCCTTCCTGAGTTGCTTCTTGAATATATAGGTCTTCCCATCAAAATAGATACTTTGTAATGCTTTTGTTCCTCAACTTCTTCACCTTGGTATCAATAACAACATCAAGGTCTAATATGAGCATTCTCTCGTCACCCAAGGGTGGTAAATCTATTGATAGTGCGATATGTTATTCAAGTATGAATCATGCTATTTATTGGCAATCCCAACTCATGGTACTTTAGGTCTTCTCAAGATTCTGTAAGGCCCATAAAAGTATGGTTTGAGCTTTTTAGCGCCATTATCCCTTATGGATGTCTATATATTAGGCGGAAACCTTAGAATGACAATATCTCCAACTTCAAATGTTCTCTCTATGCGATTTTGATCTGCATAAAAATTCTATGAATTTTGGGTTATTGGATGTGAGATTTGAGTGATCTCAATATTTCTTGGTTGTGTTTCACCAAGTCATTGGTTGTTGACTCTCTTGTATATATGAATGCTAAATGAACAAAATTTAATGCATCAAAACCATATAACAACAAGAAGGGAGACATACTAATGGGTATATGGTGTGTAGTGTTGTAGTACTATCCCAACTTGACCCAAATTGACTGTTGATTTGAAGTATAGTTCCTTGAATAGTTTTCAAGCCACTTGTCAATAATCTCATTTTTTCCATCTATTTGGAGATGATAGTATGTGTTGGAAGTGAGTTTTATACTTGCTAGATGAAATAATTCCTCCCCAAAAAAATTGAGCCTACTATCTTTGTCATGAACAATACTTTTATGCAACCCACGTATCTTAAACACTTACCTACAAAAAAGATCGCCAGTTGATGAGCTTTAAGTTTTGAGGAAACAAAAAGAATCATGCATACTTCATTAGGTTGCCCATCATAACATAGATGCAATCTTTTTCTTATCCCTTGGGAAGGCTTGTGATGAAACCCCCAGATATGGTTTCTCAATTCGTGTTTGGGACAGGTAGTGGTTGAAGCGAAATTGCTAGAAATACTTGTTTAGCTTTCTTTATTTGGTAGGTGATGCATTTTTTGAGGTGTTTGAGGACACCCTTCTTGAGTGTAAGTACTAAGAACCCCTGCTAATTCTGATCTGTTTTTTTTTTTTTTTTTCAATTTTGGATGTTTGACATTTTGTCAAATACTTTGCATGCAAGGTCTGATTTCTGATTTCTGATTTCTTGTTTTGTTTTCAATGCCCAATAATTAAGAACATGTAGAAATGTAAATACTAATTGAATTAAACATATACATCAAGTTTGTCAATAAAAGTTCACTTTATTAGCATTAGATCAGACCTAATATCAAAGGTACGAGGTGATAGTCTCTCCTTGATTCATCTTGACATGGTGGAGTTGCTGTTTTAGAGCAAGAGCCCTGCTAGTGTTATTATCTCAAACATGTTCTCTAGGGTCGTGAACATTAGATATGCTGTATCTGTTATCCTCATGAAGTACGAGGTGATAGTCTCTCCTTGATTCATGTTGACATGGTGGAGTTGCTGTTTTAGAGTAAGAGCTCTGCTAGTGTTATTTATCTCAAACATGTTCTCTAGGCCCATGAATATTAGATATGCTGTATCTAATTCTGAGATAATGGGAACTATATGATCCTTTACTCCATCTACCAAAAATTTCATAGCTTTGTTATTGTTCCTTTTCCATTGGAGTTTCTCATTTTCCTCATTTGGTTCAGGTATCGCCTTCTCCACGAAAGTGTTCAACTCATGTTCTTTTAGTGTGAGCATCATTCTGAATTTCCAAGCTACAAAATTTGCAGCTCCTTCAAGTCGATCCTCAGGTCTAACACCATTCACCATTTTGTTGAATATAAGATTCTAGAAAATTTTAATGGTAGTTAGATTGCTTTTCTTTGAAATCTGATCGGATCTTTCTCCCGCTAGCTCTGATACCATGTTAAAGTTTGATCAGATTTAGACTTAGAAGGAATTTTAATTTTATTTCAATTTGCAATCTCACAACTATGGTTGATATATATTTGACAATTACAGAATGAGTCGCTGCTAATATATAAAGAATACAATTTAATTCAAACTGAATTATGTTGATCTGCAGATGATAAACAAAGGAAATCAATGAGGGTTTGTCTTGCACTTTCGATTTGCTGTACTTAACATCTCATTGATACCGATCACCTTTTATATAATATGGAGAGACACGTCTCATTTAGAGACATGTCTCATGTCTAATCAAACCCGTGCTGTTTGCCTTAATTGATCTTATCAATCGATATACACAGTTAAAATGGCATTTAACATTACAACCAGCAATGATCTAAATCGACTTTGATTAATTATGATCGGCATAAGTATAGTCGATATGTTTATTATTAATCAGCAATAATGAAATCGATTAACATAATCGATGTGTTTGTTAATTCAAATAATCATATTATCAATGTAATCGATATTGATTATCGATTCTGCATATAATTAATCTCTCTTTATTTTGAACAGCATGATTAATAATTGTGGTTTTTCAAATTCAGTTATGTATATACAAATATACATATATATAAAAATAATAAAGCAAGTATATATTATTATTATATATATCTGTATGTGTATATACATGATTACCAAATTATTAATCATGCTGATAATTATCAATGATCAACATTATATGAAAGTCAGAGAGATTACTCATGCATATGATTTCATCGATAGGACTAATCGGACGGAAGCTACAAATCATTAACACATCACTTAGAAGCACCAAAAATGCATTAAGACATCAATAAATCCTTGATAAATTGATTCATCTGATTAAAAGAAACTCAATTTGGGATGGTTCGGCAGTATCTCTTCATTATAACCAATAAATAGTTGAGACCATTATCAAAACAAAAGATTGCTGCACATTCTCCTTTCACGTCTCAAAAATACATTGTTCTGCCCCATAATTTCTAACTCTTACCATATGGTCCTGATTTTTCCCTTTTATAAAATAAGGGAGCACTTTAGACCATTCACATTCAGTTACCAATAGAAACCTATTCAATTGCCCATGTAGAAACCAAAAGACACAAAAATAACTAATCACTTTATTATTAACTCGCAATCATTCATATCCATACGAACATATTCATTTATTAGCCCAATGTTCTCGTGAAAATTATTCCACCCTTGACAAAAAATATATTATCTTCCCCAAAACACTGTGTATCTCTATTTGAATATATCTCCCTCTGATAAAGAATGAAATTACTTGAAAATTATCCTGAAAGGTAGTGTCTTGTTTGATATGGGAGAACCTCATAATTTCCATATCAATACGGCATTCCACCCAAACGTAGAAGCAAACAAAATAATTAAGACATATAGCCAACAGGTTCCACCACAGAAAGACTCGGCAGAAAAAGTTGGACGAATACTTTTCCTCTCTTTGCTCATTCTGTCAAACATTCACATGCCTATGATTCTAAATTCTGCATACTGTAATGAGCCTGACTGGCTCTAACAATTAAACCAACTGATAATTCTATTCCTTAATAAATTATAATATTCAATTGGCTGGTGCTTATTTCTACCAAATTTCTTTGTCCTTTTTGGAATCCATACAAAACATAAATTGGATAATTCAAGGTATTGCGATAACAACTAGGTAGTTCTGATTTTCAAGCATGCATTTAACTGATTTAATCAAATGAAGCATTACATTCTTAACAGTGATTCATTTATTCATTTAGTAAATTCAGAATGAACCTGGCTTGATTTGCATTCGATAGTGCTTGCTGTTGTCACATCTATTGGTGGCTGCTGTTGACGTCAATAGTGCTGGCTACTGTTGACGTCTATGAAGCTGTTGACGTGTGGAGAGGACTTGGTTGTGGGTCTCTAAACCCCCTGCGTGACACCCTGTTGTTGACGTGGGGTGCTGGTGCTACAGACTTGCACCCGCAACACAGTATGCCAGCGCGGCTTGCAAGACAGCTATCATTCCCTTGCCGCGGTTAGGTTCCACCCCAATTTCCCACACGTGGCCTCCTGTAATCAGTTTAGGAGCTCGTCCCAGCCCAGCTTTAACACAAATCAAGGTGTGGATACTTCTGAGCTGCTCCAGCATATAATGGCGAAATCCCAACTTATTCCTCACAATTCGATGCAAAAATTGACCTCTTAGGCAGGTTTCAGTTCAACTACAATCAGGAATCAGAGTTTCTTCAACTGTATACAACAACACGATGAAGAATTGATTGATCATACAACAACGATCAATCGAAGATTAGTTCCAAGAAGAATCAGTCTTCTATAACTAATTTGACCCTTTTAAATCAGCAAGGGCTCAGAAAAATGAGATAATTCTCCAGACAAGGTTTTATAAAATATAATCGCTGCTTAGCTTCACAAATGAGCATGTATTTATAATACCTCGGATGCAAAAGTTTCTAAAAACTATCATCAGTTAACCATTCATTATAATATCAACTTCTTAAATCATTATAATAATAAAGTATTATTATTATAATAATACAACCTTTTATTAATTAATAACATGTCGTTATTAATTAACACCATTAATTATCAAATATGATTCTGATGATGATTCGTGCATCTCCTGCTGAAGCGACTGATCTCATGGCCTGTAACTGCACTGCCAAAAATAACAACTGCCAAAAATAGACTTACTATAAATAGTAAGTCTCCAGCCAAAGCACTGCGCAACTGAATATCGCCTTGAGTACTAACCACTGCCGATATTGCCCTGCCAGAAATGGAAATTGACCAAACTGACTTACTAAAAATAGTAAGTCCAGACTTACTGAAAATAACAAGTCTGCCAATTGGGACCCCCAAAACCAGGCATTAGCTCACGAGGGTCAGTATGATGAGCTGATCAAGCCACTGCCAATACCTGCTAAAAAGGGGGTCATCACAGTCCGCCCTCCCAAGATTGCTTGTCCTCAAGCAATCAAGTATCTCATTAAAAATATCCACCAGGATCCCATAAGAAACACATGACATCCTTGCTATCTCGGAACCAACTGTAACCTCATGACATCAGCAGTACCAGTAACATAACCTGTATCATAACCCCAAGTGCCTGCGCTGATGAAGTGGAGATCTGGACATTCCCAGGCGATGACTCAACAGGAGAACTCATCATACAAAACTTCACTGACTCTCCCCAGTCATTCTGAAACCAATCCATCTTAGGCACAGACCACCTCTGCACCAGATGTAAATCCGAACATGTGAGTCAAAAATGAGGTTGTAAACACTCAACACAGTATAGACTCGATTTGTAGTAGGATCATCATTGTCCTCATCCTCATGCTGTTGTGATGACTCCTCAATCTCATCTGTGTAAACCCACATGCGGCGGTTCACTGCCCCCTTTGGCCTCAGAGCACAAGAATGACCTTTAGAGAAAGGCCCCTTGCACCAAAAGCAAAGTTGTCTCCTCCTCAGGTCATCTCTGGAAACATCATCAAATCTTCCCGTTGACTTGCCCTTGTCCTCAACAACTGGCGGAGACTCCTCATCAACAGGTGGAGACCTAGATGACTTTGGGGTGCCCTTGCTCCGAGATGATGCCTCAAGATCCCGGGCCTTCTTCGTCACCTCCTGTAAAGTGGGTGGGTCCAAAGACTTAACCCATCCACGGAGTGGCTCTGCTAAACCCTCCAAAAATAACATCACTGTCCTTCGCTCTGATATATCATACACCATGACGGATATGCGTTGAAACTCGCTGATGAAGCCCTCTAGACTAGCTGGCTCATAGACTAGCTGGCTCATAGACTAGCTGTCTGCTGTAACTGAGCCAATTCCTTGAAATAAACCTCTGGGTCCTTCCTGTCGAAGCGCTTGATCAGCTTGTCTACAAACTCCTGATAGTCAGTAATCTGGTCATGATGTAGCGATCTCAATCCATGGTACCACCAGTCATGTGCAGTCCATCTAAATGCAAAACTGCAAATCTAATGGCGTCCTCTTCAGTCATCGGACGCAAGGCGCGGTAGGTGTCGAGCTTGAGGATCCAAGCTCTAGCAGTGACCCTACCGCTGCCATCAAAATGTGCTAGCATCATCTTGCTAGCCACCTGTCCCAAATCATTCTGCCCCATCCTCTGTCTATCCTGTGCTGGTCTTCCCCTTGAGTGCTCTTGTTTCTGTGTCAAGTATCTATCAAAATTCAGATTTTGCTTCAAGGCTGGATGAAGGGCATCCCATTCAGCATAGTGCGTGACTATATCATCAACAAAAGGGATATTTTCAGCATCAGCACTGGCTGCATCAGTCTCGGGTCTCATAAATCTGGGCCTGTGGGGTCTGTACTGATCTCCCCTACTTGCCCTATCTGCTCTGTCATCTCTCCGTGCTCTGTGCTCATAATCCCTGTACCTATCATCAATCTGCGATCTCTGTGATGCGACAGAAGCATCACGCGATATCTCCCTACTTTGGATCCTTGGTAATACTATCCGACGCAAGGTGTCAGAAAGCTCATGTAATACATCAGCTACATGATGTTGTCCTGTTGCTAGGTTCCTGAAAGTTTCTCTAGCCTCTCGGTCTATCTCTGCTTCAATGGCACCTATAGGTCGCGTAGAGCCTACAGAACCACTTGAACTACCTGGGTTACCAAGTACTGAACCAAATTGAATATTTGCATCCCCTTCATTGGGTGGGGGTGAATGACCTCTTCGTTGATAATGCCCACCGGGAATAAATCTCCTGTCATCTGCCATAATTCACTCTCCAAATAATAATAAAAAATAATGAACCCGATTTCCCTGCAGGCTGGCAGGAAACCGCTCTAATACCACTGTAATGAGCCTGACTGGCTCTAACAATTAAACCAACTGATAATTCTATTCCTTAATAAATTATAATATTCAATTGGCTGGTGCTTATTTCTACCAAATTTCTTTGTCCCTTTTGGAATCCATAAAAAACATAAATTGGATAATTCAAGGTATTGCGATAACAACTAGGTAGTTCTGATTTTCAAGCATGCATTTAAATGATTTATTCAAATGAAGCATTACATTCTTAGCAGTGATTCATTTATTCATTTAGTAAATTCAGAATGAACCTGGCTTGATTTGCATTCGATAGTGCTTGCTGTTGTCACATCTATTGGTGGCTGTTGTTGACGTCAATAGTACTGGCTGCTGTTGATGTCTATGATGCTGTTGACGTGTGGAGAGGACTTGATTGCGGGTCTCTAAACCCCCCGCGTGACTTGCTGTTGTTGACGTGGGGTGCTGGTGCTACAGACTTGCACCCGCAACACTGGATGACAACGCGGCTTGCAAGACAGCCATCATTCCCTTGCCGCGGTTAGGTTCCACCCCAATTTCCCACGCGTGGCCTCCTGTAATCAGTTTAGGAGCTCGTTGCAACCCAACTTTAACACAAATCAAGGTGTGGATACTTCTGAGTTGCTCCAACATACAATGGCGAAATCCCAACTTATTCCTCACAATTCGATGCAAAAATTGACCTCTTAGGCAGGTCTCAGTTCAACTACAATCAGGAATCAGAGTTTCTTCAACCGTATACAACAACACGATGAAGAATTGATTGATCATACAACAACGATCAATCAGAGATTAGTTCCAAGAAGAATCAGTCTTCTGTAACTAATTTGACCCTTTTAAATCAGCAAGGGCTCAGAAAAATGAGACAATTCTCCAGACAAGGTTTTATAAAATATAATCGATGCTTAGCTTCACAAATGAGCTTGTATTTATAATACCTCGGATGCAATAGTTTCCAAAAACTATCACCAGTTAGCCATTCATTATAATATCTTCTTAAATCATTATAATAATAAAGTATTATTATTATAATAATATAACCTTTTATTAATTAATAACATGTCGTTATTAATTAACACCATTAATTATCAAATATGATTCTGATGATGATTATGCATCTCCTGCTGAAGCGACTGATCTCATGGCCTGTAACTGCACTGCCAAAAATAACAACTGCCAAAAATAGACTTACTATAAATAGTAAGTCTCCAGCCAAAGCACTGCGCAACTGAATATCGCCTGGAGTACTAACCACTGCCGCTATTGCCCTGCCAGAAATGGAAATTGACCAAACTGACTTACTAAAAATAGTAAGTCCAGACTTACTGAAAATAGCAAGTCTGCCAATTGGGACCCTCAAAACCAGGCATCAGCTCACGAGGGTCAGGATGATGAGCTGATCAAGCCATTGCCAATACCTGCTAAAAAGGGGGTCATCACACATACATATCTATGAAAACTTTCAACTATCATACTTGAGAGAAGTTTCAACATTAACATGCTTTGATGCATGTCTGTACGCTTTTCCAAAGTTCCCTGTTTTGCCAACAACATTTGTTTGAATGTTTCTAAAACCTTTTCAACAAATCCATTTTGTACATATCGTACAATCATTGCATTTTGTGTGTTGATGTCCACTTAAGGCTCATATCACGCAGGCATTTTGTCAAATAAAGCAGGAAGAGCTTGCTGATTGCATTGGCTTGAAAGTTTGCAAAGCATTTTCACAAAACTCATTTTGTATATAAATCATGCAATCATTACAACTCACACATCAACATCATCTGAGGCATTCTATCAAACAACTCCGTGGTTTCTTTATGCTTACCATCTTACACACACATTGATTAGTGCACTTGTAATTATAATTTCATCAGAAAATTCTTTGTTTATTTTTGTTGGCATTAATGTGTATGATCCGTCTCAAAATCACAGAGAATATTTGAAATGTTGTGAAAAGCGGCCTTTAGCAGCAATTTACATGTGAATCGCTGAAACCTGTTGAAGAAGTCGGTTCCATGCATATCCTTGTGCGCCACCATGCAATCATTACATTTCATGAGATGCAATCTCTTTGATGCACACTTTCTAGAATTAGGCTTTACTCTTGCTGATCGCATTTGCTCGAAACTTCATACCAATATATGCATTGACATTCTGTGCATATAGGCAATCTTAGGTGAACATATTGCTTTGTAGCATCTCTTATTAAACAGTGTACATTGTATTCATATCTGTTGGAACACTTGCACTTCCATGTACATACCTATTGTTTCCATATCATGTTTCATTTCAACCTTCCAGATGGCATCTCTTTGACACATTCTGTAAAACAATTCAGTTCCGTTGGCTACGGTTCTACATTTTGATTGCATATCCACTAGAGTATCTCCAACTATTATATGTGACCAAAATCTCTTAATGACATGCTTTGATGCATGTCTATATGTTGTTCTCGAGATGGAAGACCGCTGGCAAAGGTAGTAGAACGTGGTTGTACACTAGCAAGGTGCATTTGCATGAAAGTTTCTAAAAGCATTTTCAAACCTTGAAAGTATTGCAGTCATGAGACAACATATAATTGAGGCGGCCTATGAAGGATACGGGTGTGTTGTCTATGTTTCTGAATTGTTTTGAGACATTTAGCTAGACAGTTTGCTAACTTGTCAATGGGACCACATTTCTTTCATGGTTACTATATTAAAGCATCGAGAAAAGGCTTGACACTAGCAAACGCATCATTATTCCCCGCATACCCGCACCACTTTTCATGCCAAACCTTAATCGCTTGTGGGGTAGCGGGGTAGACAAATCATTAGAGAAATGTTAATTTATTTGTTCACTCTTCTTATGTCCTCTGCTCCTGGTATGATCTTGAAATTCTCCACTGAGATATTGCGGGATGGCGTGTTCAGTTTGCAATTATTTTTCAACCCCTACAAGCTTGTACCATTTATCCCTTTCCTTTCGACTTGTAAAATATTTCAACTTTATGTCCACATTTAAGTCATTTTCGAAACGATTCGAAAGTCAGGATTTTAAATCTCTCGCATACCCACAACAGAAACACATGGATCCTCCTTTATTCCTGCGGGATGACAGGGTGTGCCATGTGGGAAGTTGATATGTCATTTTTATCTTTAAATCATATAAAATGATTTAATAGAATTTTTTTACTCTCTTCAATTTGCAATAATATAATTTAAATCATTGTTTTTTTAAACGATTTAAATAATTTTCATCCTTTGCCTTGATTTCTCAAAATTTCAATCTCATCTGGTAAAGAAAAGTAGAAGCCTTTACCCTTCTTCCATTTAGCACACAATTATTTAATTTAGAAATGATTTAAATAATAAAAACCCTAGCATAAAATTTGAAATGACTTAGATATCATGATGAATGTCGGGTCCTCTTGTGGGCCTAGCCTATTTTTTTTTTGTTTTGAAACAACTTGGCATGTGAATCACTCTGAAACCACAGCTGAATGCATTTGATGCAAAAAGATGAAATGGGCAGTCGATAAAATTTGAGTTCTGACACTTCTGAACCCCGCTTAAAACAAGTTGGGCACCCTCCGGAACTACTTTAAAAAATTGACCAAATCTCATAATGAGACCACGAGATCAAATAAGCATGCTCACTGATGCTATGACAATCAGACTGCCAAATGGTTTTGCTTGACATGCCCTGAGTTGCAAGATAGTAATAGTCAAACTAGGTCACTTAGCTGTTTCTAAAACTGCACTTGTCAAAACCCTTCTGAAACTCACAAACCATGCGCATTGAAAAAATGGACATCATCCAAAGAATCTGCAGCTTGTAGGATTAGTTCATTTAGCTCCAACAATAATGTGTGTCGAGGGGTTTCTCCTAACTCCACTTCTCCTGTAAGATATTAACAGTCAAAGTGGACTTTCTTGAAACTTTCTGGAAATGCAGTTAGCAAACCTTTATAAATGACTTTTGGTTTTGGCTCTAAAAAAATACCAAATTGAATCATCAAGTTCAGCAATTGTACAAGGCAGTATTTGAACCTTCAAAGAATCATAGGAATCAATTCATTCCAGTTGACAATCACCTGGCTTCAAAATATCAACTCTCAAAGTTGCTCTTTGGCAAACATGACATTGTGCACACAATAAATCTCAACAAACTGCATTTGCTTTTGGCATGTGAAAAATATCAAACGAGGTGCTGGGGCTTTGACAATAGACATGGGAGCATATGAATACTAGGACAATTGCGAGAACCAATCCTTTTGACATGACATTCAATGGGCTCTTAAATATTGATCTCCAAAGTTGACTATCCTAGTAGATCTGATAATGTGCGGACAACAAACTCTTCTAGAACCCTCCAACTTGGTGCTTTGAAAACATATCAAATCTCACTATGGGAGTCTGCAAATGGACAAGCGCACTTACCTATAACACATGAGTGTGTCTAGCAAGTGGATTTTGATGACAATAAACAGGCTCCAAGTTATTACTCTTCACAATAGGCCATTTGAACAAATTCTGCAGGGGTGCCTCTGAGTGTCAATTAAATTTTCATTATGGTACTTAAAAATTTTCCAAAATTTGAAGGTCTTAACAGTGGCTCTTGCTCAGGGAGGTATGCCCCTTGTGGGCATAGCAAGAATTCAGATCTTTGGTGGAAGCAATCCAAGTGCTTACTTCATTGGGTGGCTCAATCACTGTGCACATTATTCTGAAAATCAAATCCAAATCCCTCTTGGCGGCCACAGGCCCCCCAAAAAGAAAAACAGTACTTTCCTTTGTCAAAAATCTGGTTCTCATTAGACTGTATTATCCCACATTTGACAACATCGCTCAAGTGAGTTTGATAAAACATATTGTGACTCACATCCTTCTTCAAAATACTGCTCATATTCATGGCAATCTGCATTCTTGAATCAGGCACAAACCGAAAATATTTATCATCATATGACAAACATAAGCCAGAGCCACCAAAAAAGAAAAACCCATACTTAATGTGACACCTTACTTCATCACACTCAAGGTCTGCCCTAAATGATGGCTCTTTAATTGAACAGCAAAGCAGAACAAATCATACTGCATTGGACATTTAGTATCATAGATGTTATCACCATCAAATGATTCAACAGAAGATACAAAAATATTAACACATGTACATGATGATATCTGCAACTTGTCAAAATTAGATTTCAACTTCAACTTAGGGAACTTGAAAAACACATAGGCTCATTGATTTATCATCACGTACCCTCTCTATACAAATTTCAGATTTAATATTATTTTCAGAATCACACGAGGCTTGCTCATACAGTTGTGAACTTGAGACTCCATCATCAACCCCTTAAACAATTTGCAGATTTAACATACTTGCATTATCAACGTTCCATGCAGTCAAAAACAAATCCTTATCCGGCCCACTGACACAATTTAATTTAACATATGAATCATGGCTCACTTCCACATGAAATGTTCTGGTATCAGTATTAGTTCCTCCCATACAAGAATAAGAAATATCGAACACTATAGAATCAGAGGCAACTTCAAATCCCATGCCTGCAACTTGTGACAGTGTTGATATAGAATTTATTTGCCCATAATGTATATTAGATATAAAAGCAGAATCATAGAAATCATACAAAGTATCATTTTTGAATTCATTACTTTGAGAGTTAGAGATTAATGACCCTGACCTGTACTTTCTTACATACCTCTGATATTCAACTGTCAACAAATCTGATATTTGTTCACTCCTCAGCAAACATGCTTCTTCACTTACCTCACTGCCAATGCATTCCTTGTCTTCATCAGAAAGATGGGGAGATTCCTCGTGTAGCATATTTTCAACATTGTCAATACTACCATCTTCTTTCATGGTGATGAGTTGGCTCTCCACAAATTCATCTTCATTTGAATCTGAAATGCTACAGTTGTAATCTTCACCTGCACGTCTCTTCCATAGGCTGCATTGTGCCACTGTTTATCTCATATCCGTCAATGATTTCACCATTTTTAACGTTATCAAGTTTAGCATTGATGGCATGTTCATTCTTGATCTTCTCAATGATACCAATCAATTCACATACTTGATCAAGTGTAGCTGGCTTCGAAGACTTAGGCCTATAAACTGAATTAGGCTCAAATATTTTCACAGACAACTCAATGCATACAGATTCATTAGGCCTAAAATTAACAGGTATCTGCATATAAGTATCCAACATTCTTTTAAATAGAGAAAATCCAGATTCTCCTTTACGTCTCATGATGCCAAAAAATGCATCCAGAGGTGATATGCAGTATTCTGATCTCATAATACAATCTTGATTCCTTTCTTGAATGTGCAGATGCTCATTACTTTTCTCATTAAATTGATGCATAAAATTACCTGCAAGTTCATTCCATGAGGTTATGCAATGTACGTGAAGGCTAGAAAACCAATCTTTAGCATCATCCTATAATGATCTCACAAAAACTTCATAATAACATCTTCTTCACTGGTTTGACAATGCATCATTAAATTAATGAACTGCTGTAGATGCATACATGCTGAGTTTGATTCATTTCCACCAAACTCAGGCAATCAGCTTTTAATTTTCAAAGGACCTGATGTGGGTAAACATGAATATTTTTGAAATCAAGTAGCATGTATATTTCAAGAGAGAAAGGCCCCTTTTGAGAACATAACTATTGCTGTTGTGATTCTTCCATAACTTTATAACTTGTAGAGGGAAACTTAAAAGTCACAATATATACCTCCTCTGGAGATTTGCATCAGCCTTTACTTTTCTTCTTGACAAGAAATGTTACAAATCTTACTCTTTATCAGGTTCCTTTAACAGAGTTGCCACCTCTTTCAAAGAGGACAAGCTTTTTATCTTCTGGGTCTCCAACAGCAGAGTCACTTCTTCAATTCTTTACCACTGCTGCAACAAGGCCTTCTCCAGGTCTGATAAATTCAAAATAATCTGATCCAAATGTTCAGATTCTCAACCCTTTGACTCCTCTTAATGGTAATCTTCTGCGTTTCTCCCAAGCAGAGTCGCCAATATTTTGGATCCCAAATCAACAGATTATCAAATCCTAAAGATATGCCAGGTTTTATGATTGGGTTCAATATCGATTTTACCAACGAACAAAATTTAATCAAAACAGTGAATATCCCCTACTCTTTCTGCTCTGCTAAACCTTGGTGGGTGAACCAATATCACCTTTATTTATTATTTCTTCAAATTTATAAGGTGATTTTAGGCAGATAGAACCTCATACAATTTTCAAAGGTTTATTTGATTACAACCTTGATTCAATTATCCTTTTGTCTTGTATTATTCACAGGCATGAGGTGAAAATAGAAACTTAAAACAAAACCTACTCCTACAAATGCAAATAAAATATCAAATTGATTTTAATTTGTTCTGGAACTGAATTTCGATCTGTCTCTTATCTTGGGTAATGGAGTTAAATTCCATAATGAATTTATGGTCATCCAATGGCTTAAAACTCAAACTGTTTAGCACTATCATTGTTTATGCATTGCATAAACGTGCAAGTAGCTTAACCACAAAACTCTACTTTTTTAATCCAAACTGATTTCTTCAACTCACAGCAATATATTCGATAGAATTTAATCTCTCATTAAGAGAACCCAGCAAACATATCACATAGAAGCACCAAAAACACAACGACGCATCAATAAATCCTTGATAAATGGATTCATCTGATTAAAAGAAATTCAATTGGGAGACGGTTTAGCAGTATCTCTTTATTATAATCAATAAACGATTGAGACTATTATCCGAACAAAAGATTGTTGCACATTCTCCTTTCAAGTCTCAAAAGTACATAACACTATTCTGTCCCATAATTTCTAACTCTTACCATATGATCCCGATTTCCTTTCTATAAACAAGGAAGCACTTCAGACCATTCACATTCAGTTACCAATAGAAAACTATTCAACTGCCCACCCAGAAGCCAAAATACACGAAAATAATAAATCACTTTATTATTAACTCGCAATCATTTCATATCCACATGAACATATTCAATTATTAGCGCAAAGTTCTCGCGAAAAACATTCCACCCTTTGACAAAAAATATATTATATTCCCCAAAACACTGTGTATCTCTGTTTGAATATATCTCCCTCTGATAAAGAATGAAATTACTTGAAAGGTAGTGTCTTGTTTGATATGGGAGCACCTCATAATTTCCATATCAATACGGCATTCCACCCAAACATAGAAGCAAAAAAAATCATTCAATCAATCATATAGTTAACAAGGCTCCACCACACATAGACTCGGCAGAAAAAGTTGGACGAATACTTTTCCTCTCTTTTCTCATTCTGTCAAACATTCGCATGCCTACGATTCTAAATTCTGCATGCATATCTATGAAAATTTTCAATTATTATATTTCAGAGAAGTTTCAGCATTGACATGTTTTGATGCATGTCTGTACGCTTTTCCAAAGTTCCGTGTTTTGCCAACAGCATTTGTTTGAAAGTTTCTAAGACCTTTTCAACAAATCCATTTTGTACATATCATACAATCATTGCATTTTGTGTGTTGATGTCCACTTAAGGCACGTATCATGCAGGCATTTTTTCAAATAAAGCAGGAACAACTTGCTGATTGCACTGACTTGAAAGTTTGCAAAGCATTTTCACAAAATTCATTCTGTATATAAATCATGCAATCATTACAAGTCGCATATCAACATCATTTGAGGCATTTTGTCAAACAAGTTACATGGTTTCTCTATGCTTCCCATCTTACACACACACACACACCCGCACACACACACACACCTCGCACACCTGCACACGCACACCCACGCACATGCACACACACACACACATGTTTACCCGCTGGGGTAACCAGGTTTATGCATAGACTTCACAATACTGGATTACGAGAATGGTTCACAAAAGCCTTTTATTTACATCTGTATTGAAGTACATACATTTTAGCCACCAGAACATCCCCCCTTAATTACAAAGTACCAGCATATATATAAACCTCGAACCGGTGCGATCAAACGTCGCCACCCGTTCCCGACAGACGGAGGTAACGGACCGACGGTGGTAACCGTCGGCCTGCCCGACTAAGTCCGATACACGGCTAACATCATCCCCCCCTAAAGAAAAGTCGTCTCCGGACGACAACAAAATGTCCGGGACAACACAACAAAATAGGAAGAATGAACTACCCAACCATAATCAAGAAGTAGAAGTAGGGGGCTGAGGAAGCGTCCCTGAAGAGGAAGGGTGCCCCGCCGCAGAAGAGGCCGGCTGGACCAACTGAGAACGAAGCTCGTACACCTGTGCTGTGCGTGCTGCCAACCGCTGCTCGGTGACTGACTGAAGTTCCAGCGCGGATTTTACCATCACAGTAGCCTCCTGTAGGTCCTTCAGTTGCGCCTCCACTACCTGTTGGGACTCAGCCAAACTAGCTTCCACAAGCTGTCTTGCCGAAGTGACTGTAGCCAGCTGATGCTCAAATGTCTCCGTCACTTGGGCCAGTTGCCCCTCCAAGGCGATGCGGGATGCCTTCTCTGCGTCCATCCCCTGTGTCCGGAGGGCTAAGTCTCGCTCTACGACTGCCAACCTGGCAGCTAGCTCCTCCCGAGCACTCTCTGCAGCTACCAAGGCAGATTCCCTCCTTGCTGAGACGTAGAAACCCTCCTGAAACACCTGCTCAATCTGGCACGTGAGACTCTGAACTGTGCTTTCTGTCACTGGCACCGGAAGAGACCATGCCTCCCGCATCTCCTGCGTCTCTCCAGCAGGCCACGACCCGTGGCCAAAGCACTCACCAAACACCCGTGGGCACTCGTGCTGCATAAAACTCAACAGACGGCGTAACTCAAAAGTCACTGACTGAAGGGCCTGAGCCTCACCTAAGGCCACCATTCGACGCCCTCGGACTACCAGGTCAGCCAATGATGCCTCCACATCCCCGTCAGCCAATGATGCCTCCACATCCCCATCTGGCCCTGTTCCCTGGTCGGCCAAGTGATCCAAGTGATCCATCCTCTCGGACAGCAACACATCGGTCACCAAGACCTCCCTGGCGTCATCTCCTGTCCCTCCTTGCGGTCCTAAAGTGCCTTCCTCGATCACATCTACTGCTCCAATAGTGTCGCCGTCCCCACCGTGTGGGTGAGTAACCTGTACCTCCTTGGGCATCTCCTCCAGTGGTACCTCTCGGTGGGGAGATAGAATGGTTACCCCTGTGGGCTCTACAACTGTCATGGCGAACTTTTTCTGAAGCCAAGAGCTCATAGTCTTCTTGGAAGGACCAACTGATGGTGGTGGATCATCGAGCGACATACTTTCCACCTGGATAACGGTGGGAGCCCCAACGGCTGCCAGCCCAAGCTGTCCATGGTCAACTAGCTGGTCCTGGGTTGTGCTTCCCGCAACCTCGGACTCGGCAACTCCCTCTCCAAGAGGTGTCGCTGTAGGAGTCAGTTTGGCTGAAGATGATAAAAGAGGTGGTGCAAATCGTACTACGGCCTCCTCCCCTATAGAATCACTCTCGGCACCCTCGGAGTCACTATCCTCCGTGGTGGTAGCTCTACCACTGTCCTCCCGATCCGACTCAATAACCCGTCGTGGCCTCTTCTGCCCTGTTTGCACCCCACCAGTGTCTAAGTATTTCCAGTAAAACACAGGAGGTTCGCTGGGTGCCAACTTCCCTTGGGGCGCTAATTCCATTCTCTCCAGCGGCATAGTGAGAGTAGCCTCCAGGAACAACCCAATAGCATGGTGCGGCATGTGGAACGTACGGTGCTGCAAGGTCATGAACTCGTACATTCTATCTGATAATACAGTTGCCCAATCGTAGACCACACCATTCATTAGGCCGTTCATGTGGACAATCTGTGGAAGGGCGATGTCTGATGCCCTACTGGCCCCGATAAGTCTGCTCTTCAGCACATCCAAGATGCATCTCCATGGACCCTTTGCCACGAACTCCTTAATGCCACGGCCCTTTGTTGCCCGAACAATAGAATCCATCTCAGCTTGGGTGAGGTTGCGAGAAATGCGGCGGATCCAGAATTCTTTCCCCTCCTTCGTCATCTTGTGTTTTTTGATCTCTATCTTCTGCCCATTCCATCCAGGAATGCCAAACACCCGAGTGAAGTCTGCGGGACCAAAAGACACTGTAACCATATGTTTCCGGTACTCAAATGTACTCTTCCGTGTATGCCTGTCATAGGTATTTATCATTACCCTCAATGTAGGCTTGAAATTTTTCACAGGAAACAAGGGCATCTGAATTGCCCAATGTACACCCGCATGCCTCAATAACCTCTTCACTTCATCTGTGTCCGGTGTGTCTTGCCACCACTTCCGGCACTCCAAGCCATTAAGCCCTTCGAATGCTACCGATTCATAAGTCACTTGTTGCTTCTGCGTGGCTTTCCCTTTGCCCATGTTTCCGGCTACCTGGACTCCCGAAGGTAAAACTTTTACCTTCTTCGCCGTGTTTAGGGTGTCGTCGAACTGAACCTTCAATCTCCTCTTTCCTGCCGACTCCATAACTGCTTTTACAAAAGCGGTTAGGGTTTCACAAGCGCTGCCCTCCAATGGTTTGCCTGACACGTGCCGAAACACTCGTGGCTGTATGTTATCCGCAGTCGCATCCTAGTTACTTCACCAGAAGAGTCGTCGATCCGCAGATCCCAAGAGAACTTGACAAAACAAATGTGCACCACTTTAATCTTTGTCGCGGAAAAGAGCAGCTCTGGAAAAACGCAACTAGAAGGAGAAGGCCGCTTCAAATAATGCGCAAGGTAGGGGGCGCCATTGTATTCAGTTATTTTGCGAAGGAAGTGTTCTCGGAGCTGTTGCGGCAGCGCAGTTGGAGTGTGAGCAGCGTCGTAAAAGAGTCCTGGAGGTGCGGAAGAATGAAGCCGGCCGATGCTAGTAATAGCCGCACGCAAGGTTTTAGTTTAAGTCGCCGATGCTTGTTATAAAAGCCGCACGCTTTGTTGGAAAACTGCTATTGCCGACGCTTTATTAAAGCCGCACGTTATATAGAACCGCACGCGGGATTTGTTTCAGTTGCCAACGCTTGCTGTGGTATGTCGCCGACAGTGGTTGTGTGTAAGTCACCGACGGTTTATGTTTCAAGTCACCTACGGTGGTCTCCCATCGTCCGGTGGAACCACCGTGCGGTGAGTTCATCGTGCGGTGAACTTCCACCGTCCGGTGAGTTCACCGTGCGGTGAACTTCCACCGTCCGGTTTTTTAAATTTTTTTTATGAGCTTTCCCGTTGTTCGTCCATACGCTCTGGGCCGTCCGATGGTACTGTGCACCGTTCGTGGTAAGGCTTTAGTTTAGAGCCATTTATAGTGTCGGGTATCTCTTTGCCATCAAGCGTCCACAACTTAATTGCCCCATTATCTCCAACCTGCCGTACTCTATACGGCCCCAGCCACTTCACCCTGAATTTGCCTGGCTTAATCTCATTTTTTCCATTATATTTTAGTACCAGTTGGCTGGGGGTGAACTGGACACGTTTAAGATGTTTATCATGCCAAACCTTTCGGCGCAGTTGTGCCACCTCCGTTGCCCATTGTGCCATCATGCGACGTTCATCTAGTTTGTTTAAGTTATATAAGCGCTCTCGGAGGCTTTCCATATCTCCCAGCCTATTGTCCACGGCTATTCGTAAACTTGGCACCATGAATTCTACCGGTACAACTGCCTCCTGCCCGTACATCAACTGGAAAGGCGTCTGTCCAATGGTAACTTTGTAAGTTGTTCGGTACGCCCATAATACTGAGGGAAGTTTTTCTTCCCAGTCTTCCTCCACTCCGCAGGACTTATAAATTATTGACACGATTATTTTGTTGGTGGCCTCAGCTTGCCCGTTGGCTCGAGGGTAATACGGACTAGATAAGGAGTGAAAAATATTGAACTCTGTTGTCAACAGTCTGATGACGTGGTTAACAAAGTGGCCCCCTCTGTCACTAGTCAACTGCACCGGAATGCCGTACCGGGTTATGATTTGTTCATAGATGAACTTTGCCGTGCTCAAGGCTGAGTTGTCCGGCAAGGCCCGTGCTTCCGCCCACTTCGTCATGTATTCTGTGGCGACCATTATGTACCGGCACCTTCGGGCCCTACTTACCTTCAGAGGTCCGATGAAGTCGAGTCCCCACTGTTCAAAGAGTTCCTGTGCTTGGGAAGGTTGTAACGGCATGAAGTCCCGTTTTAATGGCTTTCCGGCTCTTTGGCAAGTATCACAGCTTACCACCCACTCTCGGGCATCATTGTATAGTGTAGGCCACCACAATCCTGCCAACAACACCTTCCGTGTTTTTGTGTCGGGTCCCATGTGTCCGCCTGCTGGGCCCTTGTGCGCCTCTCGTAGCACACTTTGGATTTCCTCCTCAAGCACGCATCTACGTAGTCCTTGATCTGGTCCCATCTTATACAACAGTCCATTTATAAGTGAAAATGTTTTACTTCTTAACACCAACTTCCTTCGTTCACCGGGTGGCATCTCTTTTGGGAACTGTGACGTTGAGAGGTATTCGCCAATGCTCATATACCATGCTGGGAGGATGGCTATGCGAAAAAGGTGGGCATCCGGAAAGTCGTCATTAACCCCTTCCGGTGGTTCTCCAGATTTAAGTCGGGAAAGATGGTCCGCAATCACATGACTTTTTCCTGGTCGCACTATGATTGTGAACGTGAATTCTTGAAACAATAATAACCATCTGCTTATTCTTCCCTGAATGATCGGCTTATTTACCAGGT
>MU225988.1:3486280-3533892 GCA_018584345.1 Thuja plicata
CAGGTTTATGCATAGACTTCACAATACTGGATTACGAGAATGGTTCACAAAAGCCTTTTATTTACATCTGTATTGAAGTACATACATTTTAGCCACCAGAACATCCCCCCTTAATTACAAAGTACCATCATATATATAAACCTCGAACCGGTGCGATCAAACGTCGCCACTCGTTCCCGACAGACGGAGGTAACCGTCGGCCTACCCGACTAAGTCCGATACACGGCTAACAACACACACACACAGATGTCTAAACCTAATTATACGGAACCCAGGGAAAACAATTGGTTTCCTGCAGAACCCAAACTGGCAACATGGCAATTTAAATCATTTAAGCACAAAGTTGTTCAGCCCTTCCCTTTATGAGGTCACACACACACATGCACACACACACAGAGTATAGGTATAGGTACAGTTATATATATATATATATATATATATATATATATATATATATGTCTGAACCTAATTATACCGACCACAGGGAAAACAATTGGTGAGCTGCAGAACCCAAACTGGCAACATGGCAATGTTAATCATTCAAGCACAAATTTGTTCAGCCCTTCCCTTTATGAGGTCTCCAATGATGGATGTCACAAGAGATGTGGTGAAGCTAATAATGAATGTGAAACCAATCACACTCATGCAATACAATACATTAATCAAGCAGCGTGCAGAAAAAAAGAGCACAGAAATGTATTCGCGGAGGACTAGGATTGACCAATCACAAGTCATGATGTTGTCTTTGAGTTAATGATAGTCAACTATGGTAGTTCTCAGTTTCCTTATAAGAAGCTGTGTCTAACCTTGATCTCTAGCAAAACCGAGAAATTCAGTTGTCATCATTTCTTGAAGATAGTAGAATACCTAATTCTCTTCACTCATACTGGAGCTTGAGCGTGGAAGGAAGATATTGGGTATGATAACTCTTATCCAGCATGTTAATTAAATGCAAGCAAGGTATTTCACTGCTGTCCTAAACTTTGAAATTCTGGAGTTCATTGTATAGGATTTTCAAAACTGTAGTTTTCCCACATACCCTACCATCTCTCCTTGGAGATTAGATAGCTAGGTCATTTTAGAGGATGTTTTGCAGATTGACCAATATTAATCTCTAAAGAATGAGCATATAATCATCAAGCACACTAGAAACATCAAAAGCTAAGAGCAAGTATTTCTCTGGTGTTGACTTGCCAAGCTGGAAACAGCTTGGTCACAAAACTTGAACTTTTTATTTCATGGATATCAAATTCCCATTATTTTATAGTGCCTGTGTGGGTTTCTAACATCTATAGGATCCTTTTACTTACAGGCGGTGTGTGATTATCTAGACCATCTCTCAAAATACTGGAAGAACCATAAAATTGGTATTCCTTGCTGTACTGGTGGGGGCTGGACAAACCCATAGTCTCTCCACTAAAAATGGTAAATCTTTTCAAATAGAAAAGTAACTTAATGCCTTTACTAATATTGTTGTAAACCCATGTCAAATAAAGGCCAAATTGACCAAAATACAGTTTTGTACCTTTTTTGTTTCCTTGAACCCTAACCATAACTGCCTATTGATGCCCTAGCGAAAAATACCTTAACCTTAACTGCCCATAGATGCCCTAGCCAAAAATGGATTTGAAATTCTTCCATAGGGCAGTTGTTTGAAGTTTTGAACTGTGCTTTTATGATCACATCGTTCCAATGTGTCATCAACCTATGTCTATAACTTATAAGTGGTAGGGCTAAACATCTTTAAACTAATCAAAGCCGAGTCCATGGTCAGTCCCAAGTATTTAAGCCTTTCACTTTGGTGTTTGTTCAAAGGCTTATATTAATCAAGCCCTAGTTTTATCGAGATAAATCTTTCATCTATGCCAACTTCTCAAATCCCTACCCTTAACTTACCTCCTTTTATCTTTATTTAATTTTATATTATATTTTTGGTTGATTCTAAGGTCATCTCACATGCGACGATCAAGCTAAAAAAGGGTAGGTTCTAAAGAAGGGCGAAGGTACACTTAAAACAAACTTGATTTACAGTCAATGTTACACAAACATTTTGATAACAAATTATCTGCTAAAAAAGATCCAAAGTTAATGACTAGAAACCATACAGTCTAAAGTGAGTGTGCACCCTTGACTTAAAACTGTTTTGCCCTGCTCCATGATGCCCCCTCTCAAACAACTTATTGAGAATACTTGCCAATCATCCAATTCTTGCGATTAGTCACAATATATTAAAAATATAGAAAATCATAATAAAAATTACATTATTGCATTCATAATAACAAAAAATTAAAGTAGTATAATGAAAAGATCATTAACATGATTTAATTGCTCTGAAAAAGTCAAATTGGTTAACAAAGAAAGAATAATTAATGCATCCGTAGTGTAAACCAGGTAAAATTAAAAATTTTAGGGGGTACATCAAATGATAAATTATCCCCACATGAAAAGGGACCTCGTGAATCTTAGGCATGCCATTTACTTTCGTCACTTCACCTTGTTTGATAATACTCTTGGAAACTTGTGTCTAGCTCATGTATTCATTTCCTATATTGTGTGTAAATGGTTCTTACATAGTTGAAATTGGTTATATCTTTGGTACTTGTAGGTATTCAGGGAGAGGTCTCTTTTTAGATTCTCCTAGTGTGTTCTTGCACAACAAGGAATGGCAGCTTCAGGTTCCAGATGCTCTGATGTATTCGGAATTCAAATGTCCTGGTCTAGGTATGACATAAATTTCAGCATAACTCTTTTAATGGTGCATTATGATTTCAATATCTATGTTGAGGAAAAAAATAGTTTGCATTGTTCATGTATTAGTCTACACTTGAATATTTTTATATAAAATATAATTATAGTTGCAACCCAGCAGGGACAACTTGTGAAGCTTTATTCTCAACAAAGAGGGATGAATCGACCCTTGCCACGTTGTATTGTGATTATATATCACAACATTTATCACGATTCTCAACATTGTCTCCATCTAAGCATGTTGCAGCCCTAATTATAGAACCAGGTAAGCCCTTTCGTATAGTTGTCCTTGTAATTTTCTATACCCGATCACTTCAGAACTTCAATTGTAGGGGAATCACGATGAGTATTTTTGAAACAAAATTGGAGTCAAAGTCATTAAATTGTAATTTGAAATTAATGTTTTCTTGTGGGAGACAAAAATACACAAAATTCTGGTAGGTTTTATTTTGGATAAACTGCATGAAAGTTTTTCTTTAAGATCTAATATCAGTAGAAGAGAGAACATTAGCATTAACAAAATTGTGACAAAAATGAATACTTGAACGTAAGAAATGCTGTTACATTCTGATTCAATAAATTGCACAAACCAATCATGTAAGGAAATAATCTTAGATATTGATAATAGTTAGATTGTATTATTGCTAAGTACATGGTATAGGATTATGGCCTGGTGATGAAGCCCAATGGAATGCTATTCTTGTAGATGGAATATCTACAAAGCAACCTACATAAGCGACTTGTTATAGAATGTCTAATGGAGATTTGTATTTTAGATGGAATTTCTATGATGCAATCTACATAAACCATACATGGGAGATTTCAAAACAGAATTATGATAAAATTCTGAATGCACCTAATAGCTAACATATTCTTCCTATCTGACCTGTTAAGAAAAATTGCTGATTGTAGTACCATGTGCAGATGAAAAGAAGCATGATAAATTCATCCAATGATAACAACAAAAACTAAGTAAATCCAACCATTTATTACATTGATCAAATATATTCATAGTAGGAATGTGGTCATAATGTGATCCCAGAAAAATACAAGGGGATAAGTAGAAGTAGATCCATTCCAGTGTGATGTTCATTTCCTAATCTGCCCTAGAAGTTGCCCTAAATTATATTTACGACATATTAGGGTTAGGGTTTACCAATTAAATGGTTTCTTTAATTATGTGATCCGTAACTTGAATCCTGCATTCACCACATGAACACAAATGCTAACATAGAAGTAGAGATATAAATATATATTTAATATTAGGATTAGATCACAATATAAACATTACTCATAAATAAATCAAGGGTTAGACTAAAGCGAATATGTCTTCATCATTATACAGCACTTAAGTTGTATGTGAATTCCAATTATTGAAGATATAGAGTAAGGAGGCATGGTAGGGTGCCCTAAGAAACAGGAAACACTGTCGAAGACAACAATGTTATCTCATTGGTTTATCCAGTTTTTTTGGATAGCCTACAGGTTAGATCAGTTATCTTTGCAGTGTAAGGTTGTCTTCTGTGAAAACTTTCAAGAAATTCACAGCCTGATTTGTTGTTCCAATCAGTTTAATTTTCTTATACTGCAAATCTAATATTTCAACTGATGTGCTTCCATTATTTTTAGACCTAATTTTTTGAGATAAAAATGATAAAAAGTGGTAACTTCTTGCTTTTTACAATCACAACTGTAGACAAACAGAGTTATGGGATTGGAAAACCAAAATAATTCTTTTTGGCCTAATTGGCACACCGGTTATGCTCTATGGTTGTGAGGTTTGGGGGAGCAGCCTTTCAAATCACTAATGGAAACAAATAGAAACAATACAAAAGCATCTTGTAACTATTAGCCTCAAAGTTGTAGTGTCCCCAAATTACGAGTATCCAAATTTTCCCTAGATTACAATTTTTTTATTGAAACAATTAGGGATTAGAGATACCTTTCACTTTAATTGAGGCCGTGCAACACAGTTAGGGATTATTTATAATCATAATTCATAGTTAGATTTCTTTAATCAGAAATAAACATTTATGGGGAATGTAAATCAAATCAATAGATTGCTAGAATTAATTTTAAGATGACTCAACCATAGAAGTGACAAAGTATCATGACTTCATGAGGTGCCCTAGAGGGCCCCTACCCTAAGCCCAATAGTAGATATACCATCCCCTCTTGGCCTCATGTGGTCCGTGCTATACATATGAGGTGGCGTACCTTGTGTGGTGTCCTATCACTGTTTTCCTCCGTCTTGTAACTCCTATCGTTCTTCAAATGATTGAACACCCATTTACCATGATAGGGATTATGAAGAAATTTACCACAAGGTGCCCCGAAAGTCCATCCTTACTAAGCCTAAAGGCAGTTCCCTTTTCCCCCTTTGGTCCCATGGGACTCCCTAGTCACATAACACGAGGTGGTGTGCTTAGAAAGTGATCTCATCACCGTTTTCCCACCTTTGATCGCCTCATTTCCTCTACCATGGCTAGTTACAGCAGAGAGGAAACATACATGATATTTCACACATAAATCAATATTACAACATTCATGAGTCAGCAATGAAATGCATACCAGATCACAAGTATACAGGTGTATATAAGTCTGTATGTATATCTACATATAAGCTGTCATATACTAATATTATATTCTTGAAATGCATACATAATTCAAATAGAGCACAGTCATCAATAAATTCATTATGCAATGTATGATACTCATACCAAGGATCGCAGGTCTTAATATTATTATTAGAATATTATCTTTCTTCTTGATGTCTTTTTTTATTATCAATGTCCGTCTTCCTTATGATCTGATTCCTCTCTCTCATTCAATCCGTTAGCTATACTTACAACCCTCATCTTGAAAATTGAGGGACATGTCTCCTAGAGTTATATCTTTAGGGAAAGTTGCCTGTTTTTGATTAAAAAAACAGCCAGAACTAGGGGGCTGACCCAAACAAAGAAAACATAGCTAGTACGAGAAGTACCAGACTACCAGCACAATACCAACAACAACACACCCTTAGCCTATCCCCTTTTTAAAAATAAAAAACCAGTAACGAGTGATCCCAGGCCCCAATTTCACCACGAAATTGGTAACCAACCTGTAATCACTGACATTATGTTCATTATGTTATTATTTCTTAATTAAACTAGTTGCTGCTATTACTAATGTTTGTTATATGCAATTGCTCTACCAACGGGCACTCTTCATAGGATCGCTTTATTGTTGAATTATTTCTGGGCATTGCTAGATGCCTGCTCAATAACAAATGACTATTATTAACTAATTGCCTTTTAATTTTAAGCAAAGTTCTTAGACTCGGACTCGACAAGGCTGACTTGACTCGTGACTTGTTACTTGGCAAAAACTCGGCAAAGTGAAAAAACCCAAGAAATTAAGAGATTTTTAAGGATTTAATTTTGTTTCATGCACCCATTATTGAATAAAGCTTAAAGACACATAAACATCGTCAAATAGAAGCTAATTTGGTCACATATATAAATATACATCGATCACATAAGTACAAACGCAAATTGTCGCTGAAGGAAATAGTAAAATTACATATATAAAAGTATAAATATTGTCAAATGTATATAAAACTCATGGAATATGAAATACATGACATCAAATGTTCCAAACCTATTTCAAACATAAACAAGTCTATGGCTCTGGCTGAACCTCAGCCTCAGAGGAGCGTGCATCCCTCCTACAAAGGTGTCTAAGGTAGGTCCCGGATGATTGAACAAGCATAATCTGTGCTTGTGAGATGCCACTCTGACCCCAACATCAGCTGTGCTTGTGCTTGTGTCTAATTGTGCTCTATCCTGCTCTGCCATGGCCACAACCTCAACCTTTCTATCCCCTTGGTCAATCCACTCAAGGTGCTTGTTAATGTTATAGCTTCGGTTAGATCTATAATGAACATACTAAGTTGATATAATAATAATATTATATTGTCGATTAAATTAACTTCATTTGCTATGTATATATTTGAGATATTATATATATATATATATATATATATATATAATTGGGATGTTATATATATATAGTTGAGATATTATATATATATTATTAACAATATTATTAAATCGATCGAAACTTAGTATTATGCTGTCGACGGCTTTATGCATAGCCATGTGTGTCGATGAATATATGTAATCGAATGGTATGAGTAACACTGTAATATATGTGTTACAATACTTGGTAAGTATCGTAACACATATATTACTATGTGTTACATATTGCAGTGCCACGATAATCATATGAAATTGTATTACTGTGTGTTACGATAATCATCATATGAAACTATATTACTATGTGTTACTATAATTATTATGGTAAAATAATGAATGGGTTATTAAACAATGACCATGAATGATCAATATATATATATAAGTACATAAGAGAATGTTTCTAAAACGAACATGAGAGAGGAAATAGAAACATCTGGTAGAGAGAGAAAGTGTCCATAACGAACAAAAGGAATTTATGGAAACATTACAAAAAGGAGCGACCATTAGAAAAAGACGGAAGAGAGTAAATTAGAAACTATCTAATATCTATTATCATAATACCCTCCCTTAATGGTCAATCTATCTTCAAAAAACCGAAATTTGCATGTCCTCAAAAAGCGTAAAAGGCAGCCTCGGGTTGATTAGAGAGGTCTGCAGGTTCTGCAATGTTGGCCTGTGGCTAGGATCCACCCTGCTTCCGCTTATCAGAAGTAAACTGGACTTGAGTCGCATCGACAATGGTAGGACGACTCTTAGTACCCTTAACAAGCGCCTCAAGGCGACGGTACTCGAAAATCGTCAACATGCGCTGCTTCCAAGTGTTGTAGTTCTTGTTGAAACACTGACTGCCGTCCAGCATAAGACTGGTGAGAGATGCCATTGCACGTTTTTCAATGAAAAAGCGTGAAAAAACAGAGATGGCACAAAGTTCAAGGCAGATTGAAGGAAGACCTAGAAAAATTGAAAAAACACCCAAAGAAGAGCACAAAAAACCCAGATAGAATCTGTTGTCAGATTCTAAATCCGGTGGTAAAAATGATGCACCAAAAAACGAGACTGACCCAGTTGAGTTCTCAAAAAACCCACCAAGAATCTGCAAGTAGATTTCCAAGACGACACAGAATCTGAGAGTTTCGAAGGAAACCCTAGCCACTGGAAAAATTTCAAAAAAATTGCAAAAAAAATGCAAAAAACAATGGCGGATTGTTGTTGAAGAAGGCAGAAATCGGGTTCTGCAAAAGAACAAATAAAAAGTGCCGAAACCCTAGTCGGGTTTGTGAGCAAAAAACAAGATGCAAATTTTGAACACACTAAGGCAAAAAGCTTCGAAAATCTTGAACTTGTAATTTCAAAAAGAAATTAAAATTTTTTGAAGAGGCCAGAAATTTGCTCTGATACATATTATGGTAAAATAATGAATGTGTTATTAAACAATGACCATGAATAATCAATATATACAAGTACATAAGAGAATGTTTCTATAACGAACAAGAGAGAAGAAATAGAAACATCCTCTAGAGAGAAAGAGAGTTTCCATAACGAACAAAAGGAGTTTATGGAAACATTACAAAAATGAGTGACCATTAGAAAAAGATAGAAGAGAGAGTAAATTAGAAACTATCTAATATCTATTATTGTAATAATAATCATTATATGAAACGGTTCGAATGAGAGTCATGTAGAGACATGACTCTACTACGTAGAGACATGTCTATACATGAGACATGATAATATATTTATATGCATTTCAGATCTGCACTTGAAGACACATAAATAAATAACAGTGATCTCTCAAGTGCAGATTTATATATTAAATAAAATTAATAATATACCAGTCTTATATACTTAAAGACAATGTTGAGTTTTTGGGTAGCTACGAGATAGATCTTTTACTTGCGTTGGTGTTCTCTATTCTTCCCTTTTGGCAAACTAAAGAAGTTTGATGACTTGCGTGTATTTCTTTATCTCTGTTCGTGCATTGCATATGTGGTATCATGTGTTTGAGGCTTCATGCTTATTTGGCATCATGATCTTTCCTTCATTTTATTGTGTTCATGCGAGTGTTGACATGGCACTGTTTGCTGCTGACATCACTCATTGAAGGTTTACCGTTATGGCTTTGCATATGTGTTGGTTAATGCTGGCATTGATAAAGTCGTCGGCTTCTCTAGGCCTTTGTTAGTTCATTCTTCATCAGCTTCTATTATCTCATGTTCTTGTTTTTTCATTTATTGGTGAGACTGTTCGTCTTTGTAACCACCCATTTTCCTATAGTCTTGATGAAGACTCCTGGGTGTGTTTTTTAGAAAATGGTATGATAGTATTGTTTGAAGACTGTTGGATATCGCATGTAACTCTGCATATTTTTTACCTTCGAGAAGTTAAGTGTGCATGCTGTAGCTGTTTGTTTTGTTTTGTTCTGTGAGTTTGATGCAACGATCTGTTCTTGATTGTATTGCAAGATGTGAAACACTTATTTATGCAGTGTATGGTAGTTTTGAATTCATATCAGAGGTGTAGAAGTCTGTATGAAATTCTATCAGGTTTATTGATTGATCAATTTTGAGAGTATTCAATCATAAGCATGAGATCACTGTATTTGTTTTGATCATTCAATAAAGGGATCTATTTTCGGGTGTGGCTGGGCTTTTCCCTCGAGTAGGAGGGTTTTCCCAGGATATATCATTGTTTCATCTGTTCCTGTCTAATTTTGTGTTTCTGTATATTGTATCTATTTATATTCTGGTTCGAAAACTTAACATGGTATCAGAGCCAGGTCAGCCTTGACTTTCTCACGAGAGGGGTTGAAACTTGAGATCACTTTAATCCTTCTAGCTATAGGGTTATAGGTAATATATGTGTAAGTTTCCAGAGGAGTATGGATGATGAGAGATTGCAGCCTGAGCTGTGTTGGTGGCTCTTGAAGAAGTACCTATTCACATTATCTTGTGATCAGTTTCTGATGCAGGAGTATCTTAGGATCTTAGCAATCTTGCATCAACCAAAAAGATTTCCTTTTAGTTTCTTTGTTGTTCTGTTCCAGTTGGGCAGTTTTGGTGTTTTAGGTGGCGGTCACTCCGGTTGGCTCATTATCTTATGTGATCAGATGGGCTTGTTCAAGACATCCCGGTGAACCTTTGTCTAGGATCGCATCTTGCTTCGTTCTTTCTGGGAGAAGATATCTTAAGATTGACCCGGTCCTATTCTGTTTTTCATATTTCCGGTTGGTGGTTGGGTTTTTTTTGGTTCGCGGTCGATCTGTACTTGTTCTTTTGAGTTGCGGTCGCTACAGTGTGTTCATGGCTTAGTGCTTAACCTTATCCAATGATCACACCTCATTTGGATTCATCGCGTTGGAGAGTTTGCTGATTCTTTGCTTGACTATCCTGATATTCATTTTGTTTGCCCTCCAGGGTAAATTGGATTCAACAGATACATGTACAAGCAAAGTATATAACAGAGAAGTCTAACAACATTTTATTCATTTATTCATCATCAAGTACAACAGTATTCCATATATCATAATCTGCCTCCCCTTACGGAAAGGAGAATGTATACATATAGTGTCCGAAGGGATGCGAGGCGAACCGTCGCATCCGTGTAACTCCTTCGGACCGACTAACTGTCTAACTACCCATTTATCGGACATTATCATCCCCCCCAAAAGGAAATTCGTCTCCGGCGACGCACAACAAAAGGAAGATGAAGTACACTACATACAATAAGAAAATCACTGAGAAGAAGGGGAATGCTCAAGTGTTGAGTTCACCATCAATGCTGCTTCGAGTAGTTCTTTTCCGGTCACATCGCATTCCTCCCGTGCCTGCACCAAACTTGTCTCCAAAACATGCTTTACAGTTGTAGCCTTCACTAACTCCTGTTAAAACGATACTCTCTCCCTAGCCAATCTGACCTCGATAGCCACCCATGCCGCCTTATCCGCTTCCAACTCCTGGGTAGGCTGAGCCAAGTGTCGCTCTACTGCCCCCAACTGGTTGGTCAGCTCCTCCCGAGCTCTCTGTGCATCCACCAAGGCAGCCTCACTCTAGCCGAGACATAGTCTGAGTACCTCAAAGCGTAGTACCCTTCTACCTCTCTCGCCACTACTGGTGTGCGGACAATCCATGCCTGCAGCATCTCTGGGTCTCATTTGCCCAACTCTGTCTGTTCACAACCTCTAAATCCGTCTCCCTCGGCGACTTATGGCTTCCCCTCCAAGGCTTAGCTTCAGCCTTCTTTCTCACCATGCGGAACAAACCCAATGCTTACCCTGACTGCGCTGGTGCCCCAAACTCAAGGTTGTAGTGTACCTCAAAAAATAAAATGGGGGTCCGGGGGCAACGCCCGCAGCGGGATCAAGGGGCAGCACCCCCGCGGGGTCTAGGGGCAGCGCCCCCGGGGGTCTTGGGGCAGTGCCAAGACCAATTTAGCTCCTTCAAACCCACACAAAAGTCCATGGGGCACACCTTTTTTGTGATTTTCTTCCGATGCCATACTCTCTTATGGTGCCTGTGCAAATGGCCAATAACTATATTGTCTTCACTACCTGCTTATGTCCTTCCCTTCGGTGCCATATGCTATTCACTGTGAACTATTCATTATGTCGTCGTTTTTGTTTTTGGAATGTGATGCCATCAATAACTGGGCCCTTCGAAATTTATCTTTTCCCTATATTCCTTAGGCTGATGTAGTCTACCGCATAGTCCCTTCCCTTGGTCGCCCTTCCTTCCTCTCACGTTTTGGTTGTTCAACGGATGTAGCACCGTACGGATGTTGCAAAATAAGTTCAAAGCTTTTCTCTTAATCGTACGACACCGTACAATCACCTCTTGATTATGTCTCTCCCTTTCGTATGGTAGTACGATTTCCTTGCGTCCATTCAACATTTCCGTATGGTGGCTCATTTTGATGCACTGATTTATTGTACCGTACGGTCGTACAACCTAGATCTCCAGTTGCCATACAGTCTTTTATAGATATAAAGTGCCTTCTCTATGTCTGAATTTCGTACGGCCCGTACTGTGTTCTTCTCCTTGCGTTTTGCGCCGTACGGTCTAGCCATGACAACCTCCTTGCTCGTCATATGACCTGCACTATTTGGAAAAAAAAAACTCAAATCGCTGTTTAACTTATACCCGCATGCGTTTTTCCGTACAGTGTACGACAACTTTGCAATGAATGTGCCATACGGTAAAAGATTGTACGGACTTAAAGAGGCACGTTCCCTTTTCAATAGTTCATGGCCGTACGTCACTGTACAAGCCTTTTTTTTTAATAAAATTCTTTTTAAAATTTTAAATGCCTAATCTAATTACCTTCTGGGTGACTCTCCAGTCATCCGTCTGGCCTCTCCGGTTTCCATCCCCTCAAATGCTCTGTCCATCCTTTCGGGTGCTTTGTCCATCCTCTCTGGGTGAGGTTTCGATTTGGAACTGCTAATGGCCTCGTGTATCTCCCGTCCGTCGAGAGTCCACAGCTGGTTGGCCCTGTCGTAGCCGACTTCTCGAACTTTGTCCTTGGGTCTGTTTTTGATGGCGATCCAAAGGCTGGGAACCATAAATTCTATAGGGACCATGATCGCTGCCCCGTAGATAAGGAGAATAAAGATTTTGAAGGCTGCGGCCACGGGGTTCCAACCGTCGCCAACACGAGCGTTGTCACCGAGGTTTTTACCCATTGATTTTACCTCCTAGTATGCGGGGATGGCTTCCTCCTCCCTAATGCTTAGCATGTTACAAGATGGTGTGAAGAACTTGTAATCTTCCATTTGCCAATGAAAGAGGCCATTCGTTGAATCTCCATCATCCCCAGAACATTTTTCCAACTCCAATACCCCTTCGTCATTGGGCTCCATTCTTCTTTGCCCTCCGTCTTCTCGCAATTGCTCTCCTTCAGATTCTGAGTCTGAAGATGCTAACTCCTCGCTCACCATTTGTGTGCGGAGATCAATCACGTACTTCCTCCCAGCAGTCTCCATGGTGAGTGTGTTCTGCTTCCAGTTGTGTTCCACCTTCACCGAGGTGAGCCACCCTCGTCCCAAAATAGCATAGTACCCCTTTTTCTTTAGTGGGATCACCACAAAGTCGAGTACGAAGGGCTGTGTCCCAATCATCACGCGTTGAGCCATGAGGGTTCCGATGGGTTTGATGCCGTGTTGGTCCGCTCCCAACAAGCTGAATGTCGGAGGCCATAGAGTGGGTTTCCCCAACTTTTTCCATGTCTCCTCCGGAAGTACATTTACTCCGGACCCACCATCTACAATGGTGTCTGTGAGAGTGGTGCCAAGGATACCCATCTCGACCACCACTGGGTGACGCCCACTATTCACGACCAGCAACATAGGATCTGTGGTAAGACTTGGAGAAGTTTCGGGTACCTGACGAGGTTGTGATGGTGCTGTGTTAAGGATAGCTATCCTTAATTGAGGTATGGTCTCTAGGAGGTCCTGGAGTTTTACCGACACCTTTGTCTGTAATACCTGCCTCAGGATGTTTTCCTCCGCCTTTGTGCATGAGATGTTGGTAGCTTCCTAGGTGCTCTTCCATTGTGTGGCCATCTCCTTCTCAATTGCTGCTTTTTCTTCGCGTACCCTCTCCGTCTCCGTACGGGGATCTGGATATGTGGCCTTCTTCGCTTGGCCCCTTGTAAGTACGAGCACGGTATTATCAATGTCAATGAGGTTCACTCCCTTCGAACAGTGTGCATCGTCGTGGTCGTCAGGACCACACCATTTACACAAGTGCTGTGGGGAAGCATCCTCGGCTTTGTAGTCACGAGCGAAGTGCCCCCATTGGCTACAGGCCCTGGATTGGATGAGAGGTCTCCCTTTGGCGTTATATTGGATGTGGCTTCAGTTGTTATTGTTATTACTGTTATTATTTCCCCCTCGCCTGTTATCTCGGTAGCCTCCGGATGACGCCATGGTGTTTGTTTGCTGGGAGGTGCCTGTTGGTGCGGACGTTGTGGCCTGTTCTGTGAACAATACTTGTGCACTTCGTGACTTCATGTTGTACGGGAATTCCTTGATGGAGTGACCCATAACTTGGCAGATATCACAGAATGTTTTTTTTGGACAGGAGCCTTTGGTGTGGCCATTCTCCTTGCAGTCTGTGCACCATACTTCGTCGTCTTTGCTCGTACCCCCTTTCATTGTCTTGAATTCTTTTAACATTCTGTCCATATCTTTTTGGAGCGCCGTGACCTTCGATCCATCGTCACTGCTGCTTTCTTCTTCAGAAGTGTCATCGTCCGACGAAGAGGATTTACTTCTCTTCTTTTTCGATGTCTTGTGCTCACTTTCCAGGTCCATGGCTTGGTTATATGCATCGTCGTACGAGGTGTGAGGAACCATCTTCATCTTCCTCCGGAGGTTCGATTTTAGGCCTTCTACGAACCATCTCTTCTTCAAGCCGTTGGCTGGCTGACTCTCCATCTTTCCCACTAGTTCCTTTAGCCGACATGCGTAGGCCTGCACAGTCTCCTTCTTGCCTTGTTTGGTACCGTATATCTCTGAACAATTTCATTGTCATCCCTCAGGAGTCAAAACTCCTTCTGCAATTCTTTCTTGAGTTCGTCCCAACTGGTCACCTTTGTTTTGTCCACATCGGAGTACCAGTCGATGGCTAACCCTTTGAGTGTGGCGGGGAATTGTTTCACCCATTCTAGCTGGTCGACGACTCCATTTGCAGACTAGATTGTCTCGCACGTACGACAATGCCATACTGGATCTTCCTTCCCATCTCCATGGAATTTTGGCAGCTTCTGTTTGTTAGTCGCCATGTTTACTTTTCTAGGTGCCGACTGTGTTTGCAGCACCGGTTGTGTTATAGGCTGGGATGGTACTGTCGGCGTCGGTACCCTGGAAATGTTTGGTACCGTACCACTTGATGTCCCTGAACTACTGGAATTGTCCAGGCCTAGTGGGCTACTGTGATCCCCATGCCCCTCTGTCACTTCGATACTCTCGACGGCAGCGGTATCCTGACCCTCCCTTCGTGTGACTTCCTATTCTTCCTTCCTTCGGGCTTCTCTTGCTTCCGTCCGTGGGGTTAAGGTTAAGGACCCAAACAAACTCCTTGTTTCCTCTAGGCGGTCCTCGTCACTTTTCCCAGCCTTCTGGTCAGATTCCTCCAGACCCTCGCCTTCACTTATTCCCTTCGGTAGTCCTTCGGCACGTCTTCTGAATCTCTCCCTTCGCTTGGCTTGCTGTTGTGCGAGTACGACTTTTCTAGCAGCTTGTTCCTCCTCGAGGTCCTTTAAATTTCTATTTTTATTCAAATTATTGGGAATAAATTCTTTGCTCACTTCTCCACAGGGCAATAATCAACACATCAATTTATTTTTATTTAAAAAAAAACACTTTTTAATCATTCATGTCGTTTTATTCCAACACTTCTCAATTGAGTGATTTCCTCATTGTAGTGTCTTCTCCTTCGTAGAGCTCCGTAAGTGCATCGTCGGCCTTTGGGTTAATCTCATGAACTGGTAGGCCCATAGTGCCCGTACACCATCCAATTCTTGTCTTCCCGAGTACGTCTAGGCAAAGGCGCCAAATGTTTGCCCCCAGGGGTAAACCGGATTCAACAGATACTGGTACAAGCAAAGTATATAACAAAGAAGTCTAACAACATTATATTCATTTATTCATCATCAAGTACAACAGTATTCCATATATCATAATCTGCCTCCCCTTACGGAAAGGAGAATGTATCATATAGTGTCTGAAGGGATGCAAGGCGAACCGTCACATCCATGTTACTCCGTCAGACTGACTAACTGTGTAATTACCCATTTATCGGACAACACATTTTACCGGTCAGTCATGGTATTACCAATCCTTTTCCGGATTTCCCGATGGGAATCTCCGTGTGCGATTGTGCCAGCTCATTGTTATGTTTCAGGCCGACTTTATTGTATGATCACATCTCTTATTTTCTTCATTGGAGGTTGTTCCAGATGATTTGGGTCTTGATCTATTTGTTGTAACACGTTTTCTCAAATATTGGGAAATGTGATATTTTCTGGGCCGACCGATGTTGCAATTTGCTTTATAAGCTTATGGACTAATTTCTAAGGGATAGGTGATTTCATAAGAATAGTTGGCGTAGTTGGCTAGGGTTTGTAAGAGGTTTTCTAATCATAATCAGGCATGTATGCTTGGCATGTAAGGCTACATGTTGTAGATCTGTTATAAATGATTTTCTGAGAATAATAGAAGGCCGATCTTTAATTCTACCCATCTTTGCTTGTTGTTTTTTCGTTGTGTTGAATCGGCTACAAGGATTGGATTGATCTTTTGAGGTTTCTCCATCCTGGACTGCATCGAGTGGTATCAGAGCATGGTTGAGATTAAGGTTGAATAAGGATGAATAAGGTTGAGATTCGTGTAGATCCGAGTTCCTGACTTGTGAAGCCCTAGACTTGATGATCTTGAGGTGGCAGAGTGAAGATTTGACTTGCAATCATAGAGGACTTGTGGAAGGTGGCGAGGAAGGGTTTGCTGTTGTTTATGGAGTGTTGAAGGCATACCGATTGGAGGCAGGTTGCTTGTGTTCGCCGGTTGGAGAAGTATCTTGTGATAGATTACCAGTTGGAGGGACAGTTGCACCTGAGGATTGGAAGATGTCGTCTAGATGGATGAACCCTAGAAGGCTAAAGCAAATGATGGAAGACTTTAAAGTTGAGATGAGGAATGAGATCAGAAATGTGTGACCGGATTGAGAAGGAATCCTGAGACTGAAGAAGAATTTGAGGAAGCTGCTGAAGATCTTGAGACTGTAGAAGCTGAGATCCTTGCAGATGAGGAAAGATTGTTGTGAGGTATGGCGCAAGTAAGTAAAAGTCATAGGCTGGATGTTTCTACTTTCACCAGTTCATTGCATCCTGAGGATTTGACAGATTGGATTGGAGACTTAGAAGATTAGTTTGAGCTTGAAGATATCAAAGATCCACAAAGGGTTAGGTTAGCACAGACTAAGGGTCATGCTGCCTTATGGTGGAAAGAACTACGAAAAGATAGAGAAGAGCATGGTGAGACAAAAATCACTAAATGGAAGGTAATGGTTGCTAGGTTAAAAGCTAAATTCATTCATGAGGATTATCAATTAGAGTTGTTCAAGAAATTGCAGAACTTGAGGCAGAAAGATATGAGTGTGGAGGAATACACAGAGGAATTCTATAAGATGACTATCAGATTTGGTCACAAGGAAGTATCTAAGGAGAAGGTGGCTAGGTATGTTAATGGTCTGAGATTTAATATTCAGGATGAGTTGGGTATGTTGAGGATTAGTACTATTGAAGATGCTTATAGGGCAGAAGATAAGCTGAAGAGAAGACAAAGTAACACTAAAGGAAGAGAAACACAAGTTAGTAACAATGGCAAGGAGAAGCAAACCATTGAAACTGAATTTGATCAGAAGATACCTAGAAGTGGAAATGGTAGTAAGGAGTTCAAAGTGTGATGTCCCCTTTTCAATTAAGGATTTAGTACATAATGATATTAAAATATTATAATAACAAAGACGATATAAGATTAAATAAGTTTTAATTAAAGATTTAAACTTATTATTAAAGAAATAAGAAACCATCACAAACCATCACAAGCCATAATCGATAACACTAGTATACTATTCATGTATGGTTGAAATCTTTACTTAACCACATTAATAATATATAATGTTATTATTAATCAATACAATGTTATTGATTAATATAATTAATTAATAATATGTTGTTAACCAATATGTTGATCAATATTGTTAATCAATATTAATTAAAATCTAATCAATCCATACAATATTAATAATATTAATCTACATATGGTCAATCAATTAATAATTAATCGTTATAATTCATTGATCAATATTAAGCAATAAATAATTAGTATTAATATTAATCCATAACTAATATTAATAATATAAATCAACATATAATCAAACAATAATATTACTAGTCAATATACATAACTAGTCTCATCTAATATTAGTAGGGACATTACATATTTAAATGACAGGTCACCAATTATATTACGAAAAACTAAAACATGGCAGTGATAATATTATAGAAGGAACACCGCTGGAATATAACATGGTGAAATCGATTATGTCTAAATAGAGAGGAGAAATTATTATGCTGTTTAAGAGGTACAATTTAACTAATAGTTTGAGAGTTGAATAAATTATTAGAAGACACTATTGATGCGATTCATACAAGCACAGTTATTAAGACAAGTCAGCAATCAAAGCATGATTGTAAAAGGTGTGATTTGTTTTTAGACATCCTCATAAAGTGCGATTTAGAGAATAGAATATTAATTAAGTGAAGGGTTGCAATAATAAGTTGTGTTCTTAATATTCAAAGGGCATGACTCTTTATGTAAAGATATAAATAATGATTGAAACAAAGGTCATAAGGGGGGGAGGGTTGTGTGTGATAAAGATATATCATATGAATCAACAGAGACATAAAGTCATACAAACAGCGATAAGGGGATAAACAGCGACAGTTAAGAATCAGCAATCGACCAATTGGTATGAGATTAATGCATATATAATTTTTCATGAATAATTAGTAATATATATATATATATATATATATAGATTCGTTTAATTTTATATAAAATATGCAATGTAAAGATTCATGAAATATATGTAATTTATCATTAAATTTTTTTTTACATCTATTGCACAAAATTAAGTGCTCTATTTAGATTTAACTTAATATTAATTTTATAATAAAAAATGGAATAATTTGATGTGCTGTAAACAATTATTCCGGATACCTTATAGAATGAATGTTGAATTCATTAGAGATGGGATCTCGGAAATAATGTTATTGGATACTATAGAGAATGAATATTGTATTCATTAGAAATGAGATTCCGATATCTGTAGGGGGGCTAGAGGAGATTGTCATGGTTTCCCTAGTCTCAGGGTATGTGCCCAAAAAGGCAGATTTTATAAAATGAATTCTATATTCATTAGAGATGGATTCCTATCTTAAAAGGGGGGGCTAGAGGAGATTGTCATGGTTTCCCTAGTCTCAGGGTATATGCCCAAAAAGGCAGGTTTGGATACCATATAAAATGAATTCTATATTCATTAGAGATGGATTCCTATCTGAAGGGGTTTAGAGGAAATTATTATAGTTTCCCTAGTCTCGAGATTATTATAATCTCATATAGGCAGTATATATACTGATAGCCAGTCATATGCATATGCGTAGGCTTGCATAACGATGTCCGTATTCAAGAGAACCTAGGAACAGTGCTCTACGGAAAGACGACCGATAGCCCGATTGCTTAGAGTGGATCTTATATCCCTCAAGCCGAGAATTTGGAATTGTGTGAAGCCCGACCTAGAGGTAATCCTAGGGTCAAACCCCCCCTTACTAACTTAGAATAGAGTAAGTGTGATATAATCATTAAAAAATTATTCGGTACTAACGTCGGTTTTGCAGGTAAATATAAGGAGAATAATTAGGGACATTACACAAAGGCACTTGTTTCAAATGTGGTGGCATAGGATATATGGCTTTTCAATTTTCTGAAGGATCTAGTAAGAACATGGGTAAATAGAGTCTTATGGCACATGAGGAACAAATTGTTGGTGAAGTTGTGGAAAATGAAGCAGAACTTGAGATATGAGAGTCTCTTATGCTTGGGAGAGTCATGCTAAGTTAAAAGGAAGTTGAACCTATACAAAGGAGGAATTTGTTTAGGACTGTTTGCAAATCAGGAGGTAAATGTTGTGAGGTTGTTATGGACAGTGGTAGTACTGACAACTTGGTATCAGAAGAGATGGTGCAGAAGCTTGGATTGAAGAGGCTTACAAATCCTTGTCCTTATGGGGTAGGTTGGTTTTCAGATGAGCATATGGTGGAGATGAAAGAGCAATGTTTGGTTAACTTCAGCATTGGACCTTACAGAGATGAAGTGTTATGTGATGTGGTGTCTATGAGTGCTTGTCATGTTCTATTAGGAAGACCTTGGCAATTTGGTAGAGGAGCTATTCATGATTGCAGAAGAAACTTGGTCACAATAGAGAAGGATGGACAAAAGTTAACTCTAGTTCCTTTGAAGGAAACAAAAGGGGGAAGTGCAAGGAATTTGAATATGGTGAAGAGTTATTGTTCAAACAAGCAGATTACAGAGGTTAGCATGGATCAGAAGAAGGGTCGTGGAAGTAAATCTGATGAAGGCAAGTTAGTATCTGACTGTAAGAAGGGAAAAGTGAACCAGCAGAGGACTTTGGTTGCTGACCAGATGAGGGATTGTCACCGAGGTAGATCAGTTATGCAAAAGGGAGGAGGTAGTAATCTGAGCTCAAGGGTTTATGGAAGAAGTGATAGGGTGAGTACAGAGAAGAGTACATTGATGAATCTGGCAGAGGAAAGTGCAGTGGTACAGAGGCAAAGAGTTGTAGATGAAGAGGATGTTTGGCTCAAAAACAAGCATGGGATTTATGCTCCACGACTTGTCAAATGTTCATAAGTTCCTCTTATGTAACATTTTATTTTACTTGGGGTGTCTGATGCAGGAGCATCTTAGGATCTTAGCAATCTTGCATCAATCAAAAAGATTTCCTTTTAGTTTCTTTGTTGTTCTATTCTAATTGGGCAGTTTTGGTGTTTTAGGTGGTGGCCACTCCAGTTGGCTCATTATCTTATGCGACCAGATGGGTTTGTTCTAGACATCCTGGTGAACCTTTGTCTAGGACCGCATCTTGTTTCGTTGTTTTTGGGAGAAGATATCTTAAGATTGGCTAGGTCCTATTATGTTCTTCATATTTCCAGTTGGTGGTTGGGTTTTTTTTGGTTCGCGGTCGATCTGTACTTGTTCTTTTGAGTTGTGGTCGCTACAGTGTGTTCATGGCTTAATGCTTCAACCTTATCCTATGATTGCACCTCATTTGGATTCATCGCGCTTGAGAATTTTCTGATTCTTTGCTTGATTGTCCTATTCTTCATTTTATCGGTCAGTCATGGTATTACTGATCATTTTCCCGATTTCCCGATGGGAATTTCCGTGTGCGATCGTTCCAGCTCATTGTTATGTTTTAGGCCGACTTTATTGTATGATCGCATCTCTTATTTATTTCATTGGAGGTTGTTCCAGATGATTTGGGTCCTGACCTATTTGTTGTAACATGTTTTGTCAATCATTGGAAAATGTGATCTTTTTTGGGCCGATTGATGTTGCGATTTGCTTTATAAGCTTATGGACTTATTCCTAAGGGATAGGTAATTTCATAAGATTATTTTGCGTAGTTGGCTAGGGTTTGTTAGAGGTTTTCTAATCATAATCAGGCATGTATGCTTGGCATGTAAGATTGCATGTTGTAGATCTGTTGTAAATGATTTTCTGAGAATAATAGAAGGTCGATCTTTCGTTCCATCCATCTTGGCTTGTTCTTGTTGTTTTTCCGTTGTGTTGAATCGCTGCAAGGATTGGACTGACCTTTTGAGGTTTCTCCATCCTTGACTGCATCAGTTTATTCTAAGAGAAGGAATTAAGATTTAGAGGGAGCTTGAGCAGCAGAGGTAGCTTGAACAACATAGGGAGAGCGCCAAATCCTTTTTGCTGAGAATCAACTAGCTCGTGTAGCAGTGTGACTGCTAAAGCTCCTTGTTTGGTCAACATTGAAATCAGATCTATTTTGTTATGATAATCAAAGCAGTGAGAATGCTGCCCCTGCTGAGAGGGAGTCTCCATTTAGAGGGAGTCTGTCTATCCTTCACAGACAACCTTGGACGAGGAGGTCAGATGGTTGATATTAGATTCTGAGAGAAGTTCGAGGTGAAATCCGTTGTTAATGAGATGACATACTAAAGATCTCTCTTGCTAAGAGGGAGTGTTGAGTTTTTGGGTAGCTGCAGATAGATCTTCTACTCGTGTTGGGGTAAAAGCACAAAGTTGTGTCACGTTTCAAGCTAATTTATCAGCACAACTAAATTTGAGTATTTCTAACTAAAAATGAATTTTCGTCAAACATTGGTCTAGCTAGATTAATTCTAGCTAAGTTAGATAAGTGGTTCAACTTTTCCAATCGGAAATGTATATTAAATGCATGTTTCTTACCAATTTGGGTCCAATTACCAAAGAAATAAAATTATTTCAGAAAAGTGATGTTTCAATAACCCCTACTCTTTTTAATGATATTTTTAAAAAATATAAAAAATACCCTTTTGTAGAGCTCAGAGTCAAGATTATTGTCATATAAATTTTATAGTATTTTGATTAGATCTAATATATTATAATTTCAAAATACAAGTAGGTATTTTAACATTCGAGAAGATGTTGCTTCAAATTAATAAAAAAATAGTAAATCATATAAAAAAAAGTTAAAATTTATATTTAACACTAGAGGAGAGAAGCCTCTTTAAGAATATATAATTTTTTTTCTGAATGGTGTAGATTTGATAGAGTAAATTTGGTGGGAGATGAAAACTGTTGATTTCAGATAAGTTCAACTTTGAGCAGTTATAATGGAGAAAATATACATTGAAAATCAATCTTTCTTCTTTTCTGCACTAGCTATACATTTTATCTATAACATATTTTGAAATCAGAGGAAAATTAGATTATTTGCATATACTTGTTTGGTGAGAGCTAGACCCTATATTTTCAACAGTTGTCAGCAATTAAAAAGTGGACTTCAAAAATTAAAAAACTATGTCAATTCTTGTTCAATTTTTTTTTTTTAAAATTATAGGCATAAACTTCATCCAGTTTTAAACATTTCATCAGTTTACATCATCCTGAAATTCTAAACAAAAATGCCACTTTTATGTCGTTCAAGTTGAACAACTTACATGTTGTTGACATTTTCCTTTATAAAAGTGTGACACAGGTTTGTACTTTTACCTGTTGGTGTTCTTTATTCTTCCATTTTGGCAAACTAAGGAACTTTGACGACTTGCGTGTATTTCTTTATCACTGTTCGTGCGTTGCATATGTGGCATCATGTGTTTGAGGCTTCATGCTTATTTGGCATCAAGATGTTTCCTTCATTTTATTGTGTACATGCAAGTGCTGACATGGCACCGTTTGCTGCTGACATTACTCATTGAAGGTTTACCGTTATGGCTTCGCGTATGTGTTGGTTAATGTTGGCATTGATAAAGTCGTCGGTTTCTCTAGGCCTTCGTCGGTTCATTCTTCATCAGCTTCTATTATCTCATGTTTGTGTTTTTTCATTTATTGGTGAGACCGTTCGTCTTTGTAACTGCCCGTTTTCGTATAGTCTCGATGAAGACTCCTGGGTGTATTTTTTAGAAAATGGTATGATAGTACTGTTTCGAGACTGTTGGATATCGCATGTAGCTCTGCATATTTTTTACCTTCGAGAAGTTAAGTGTGCATGCTCTAGCTGTTTGTTTTGTTCTGTTTTGTGAGTTTCATGCAAACAATCTGGTCTTGATCGTATTGGAAGACGTGAAACACTTATATATGCATTGTGTATGGTAGTTTTGAATTCATATCAGAGGTGTAGAAGTCTGTATGAAATTCTATCAGGTTTATTGATTGATCAATTGTGAGAGTATTTAATCATAAGCATGAGATCACTGTCTTTTTTTTGATCATTCAATAAAGGGATCTATTTTCGGGTGTGGCTGGGTTTTCCCTCGAGTAGAGGGTTTTCCCAGGATATATCTTTGTGTCATCTGTTCCTGTCTAATATTGTGTTCCTGTATATTGTATCTATTTATATTCTGGTTCGAAAACTTAACAAACAAGATTGGTAGACTCAGCAACCCACTCGGATTCTTGATCGACCTCCTCTAGCATGATCGGGCTGGAGTCATTGTCCTAAATCTGTTTTGTTCTAAGACGAAGGTTGTAATAAACAAATTCTAGATCATTCAATCTCTCCACGAACATTCTATTGCGCCTTTTTGAGTGAATGTGCTCGAACATGGTCCAATTGCGCTCACAACTCGAAACACTGCATGGCTGTAATGTTCCCTGCTAGGTTTCGACCTGCTATAACCAGAATTAACCCATTTTAATATTCTTATTGCCTAAACTGAATGGACTAAGTTGCATTGAATCAAATCTATGTTATTCCATAGTTCAAAGTAAGAAAAATTGTTCTTTTGTCATACTAAAACATATTAGCCTGAATTATTAGGTAATCTGGTCGTTTTACTATTTATAATTCTTAATGTCAATGCTGATCTTATTACTACTTTAGCTTGAGAAGGGAGAAGATATGAATGTAACCCAAGCGCTTAGAGACCAAACACAATAGGCTCTCTCAAAGTTTATAGATCCAAGCCCTTATCCTCTCTTGGGACCATACCCTCAAGTTTTAAGGGGCGCTGATCCCTACCTATCTTGGGAACCATCCTATTGGCTGGATTTAGACTCCCCCTCTTTGGAAACAGTTCAGTCCCTTCCTCTTCAGGTACTAAGTAGTAACAAATCTGAACATGGACATATATATATTCTTACCATTTATTTTCGATAAACCTTATATTTCTTATTTATTCATAACTTCCCTTGTCATTAAATATCAGAATACTGAACGTACCAGGCTACAATAACAGCCGATACTTTTAATGTTGTAATTCTGGTTGACACCGCGTCTCAGACTTTTCAATCTGATCCGAATATATTCTCAAACGCTATGCCTATAATGTGTACACCGATAATTTATATCAAACTTAAATGATAGTAGTGTGCTTCAACTTGGAAGGTGGGTTATTGTTTTTGTTGTTAATGACAATGAAGTCCGAATTATGTTTTTGGGTGTATTTCAATTTTTGTATGTTTTTATTTTAATATTACGTGGATATTGACAATGAATTTCGAATTATGAATGCATATTGAGTAATGAGTTTGAATATTGAAATGTTGTATGTTAAGGTTCTATGAGTATGATGTTTAAATGGCATGCTTATCCATGCTTTCAATGAATGTAATGTATATATGCAAATTTCCCTATATTTATATAGCCGTCCCCTTTGCCATCCTCTGCCATCCCGAATCTTGGCAAAAAAATTTGCCGTCCTGGAAACCCGTCCCCCCGTCCCCGTCTTGGAAACTCGGGGTAACACTGATATACTTTCCTCGATAATATTTCCATATATTGCAGAAATATTTAATAGTTTGTGATATTGTAATCTTTGCCCATACTAATAGTAGCAGGACCCACAAAATAGTAAATCATACATCAACTTTTAGGTCCTGAATTTATATTATATTATATAATTTGTCTGTATTCATTCACTTATTTATTTATATATTTTTATTATTATTACTTATTATTAAATTCTATCTCAAGAAATGGGATATCACAATGGCTGGCTCAATATGCGGATGACAACTCTCTGAAGGTTTGGTGTTTTAGCACCAAACATTTGCTACCATCTATTTGAAATAAGAAAAAGAAAAAAAATGTCTCATTTCCAACATTAAGACTAAATTATAAAATCAAATTATGGACTTAAAAATGTAAACATATATTTTTACCTGGTTGCGATTCTGTGTGAGTGGTTTTTCATATTTGACTAGCGAACAACTCTCATTGTGTATTATCAAATGCCTCTATCTCGTGCAGTATAGTTATGGTATCACCAGAAGACATTTGCTATACCACTGAATAGAGCCCACCAAGAACCTCCTCATCCGCCTTGAAATCATGATGGAAATGGTATTGCCGGATTGAGGTAATAAGCGACTGCATGGATGGGCTTGTGAAGTTGGAGGTGCCATCTGTTATCATTTATCGCCCAAATGAGACGATACTTATGCTCATCTCCTCCATATACAGATCTAATAGCCTCCTTGGCCCTATCCATGCCCTCATATATGTAGCCCATAGACAACTTTTCCCCATCAACAACTCGTAGGAGAACGTCCAGGGGCTTAGTGACCTGCAAATATTGTGAAACAATAACAATTAAATGTGCATGAAAATAAGAAAATTTGCAAACAAAAGAAAAATATGCATATAAATTAAAAGTAAATACTAAATGTTAAACTGTAAAACTAAAACATAATGTAGACTCTAGAATTTATTAAAAACTACCTGCATGATCTCTACACAAGGGGTCCAAAAAACCTGTCTCATAAAAAATGCAATCTCCCACATCCATCCTTGCAGTGGTCGTAGCAAAGGATTAGGAAGTACAGTCCTCACCAACAAGCATGCGCCTCAAAGCTGCCTTTGATTGCATGAAGGATTTTAATGTGATAAAATTTGAGGCGAATCTTGTGATACCAGGACGAGCCAACTCATGCCTCGTATATTGCTTCATTATGCTAAGGACCAATGCATGATTGTAGATAAATTTGTAGATGTTTTTGGCCTTATCAACTCATGTTTTGACCCATTCAATCTTGCCAATATCCTCTAATACGAGGTCAAGGCAATGGGCTGCACAAGGAGACCCAATTTGTTTTGGGTGCCTCTCCATCAAAAGTCTACCTGCAACAACATAACTTGCTGCATTGTCCATCACCACCTGAACCACATTTTCTTCCCCCGCCCCACGTATGACTTCCTCAATACCCTCACATAAGTATGTGGCATTTTTGACATGTGAGGAAAGATCAATGGAGTTAAGAAACATGGTGGAACCTGAAAATAAAACAAAATAATGATCAATCAACAAATCATAAATTACAAAATTCAAATATTAATCACTAAGTCAAATTCAAATTATTCAATGCATTTAGGGAAGTAGAATGATCAATCACCTCTGCAGGAAACAAGAAAATTTAGGAGTGTCCTATTCCTCCTATTGGTCCAACCATCTGTCATGATGGTGCAACCCTTTTTGCTCAAAGACACTCGTTGGTCCTCTAATTCAACTTTTATATCTTCAACTATTTCTAACAAAATGGGGCTACTTACCTCAGCATTAGTAAAGGCTTTAAACTCTGCCCCACAAATGGTTACATCTATCATGCCTTGCTAGTAAGGAGACCTGTCACAAATAGATTAAATAAGTATATGTAATAAAATTATAACAATTCATTAGACAAAGCAAAGTTCAAAGTTCAAACTATAAATTTTAAATTTAAAACAATCAAATAAAAGCGAATTACTTGGCTGCAACAAATGAAATGTTGCAAAAGTACCAAAACTTTCCAATTTCTTTTGTTGTAGCATTATGGACCTCCTTGTTCCAAGGCATGCTCTCAAGCAAGGGCTATGAACCAGGAGTAGTGTGTGGCACAAAAAACTTGTCCAACCTAGAAGGAGCATAAGTAGAAGCACTAGCACTAGCAGAAGCACTAGCACTAGCAGAAGCACTAAGACAAAACAGAGGCATGGAAGAACCCTCTCCAACACAACGTACGGATGTGGATGAACGAGAACCAATATTAGCTAACTCCTCCCTTTGCCTCATCTTTGTTTCCTTTAATTCTTCAAATGTTTCTAGTTGCACATAACATGCACGAACAACCTCGGGAGGTGCTAATTTACATGGCTCAGTATCATGGCCACCTATCCCGACAATATGGTATTTAAATCTATTGATGCCACTATGATTAATTTCTTTATGAAATTTACATTTCACTTGCAATGTTGTTCTACGAGGAAATTCTTTGGTATATTGCCAAGCCGCATATCTTTGACCTGCTTTCTTAGGCTTAGGTGTAGGTGGAGGATTAGGAGTAGACATTCGGGAAAAATATTGTTTTCAAAATGTCAAGGCTGCTGCAATAAGATGATTTTACAAAAAAATTATCATTTGTGCATTGTGTTTTATAAACTAATACAAAAAAATAGGGTGTCCAAAAAAAGATTGTGGGTTTTTTAAACTTTTAATTCTTGAATCTTGATTCCTTTCGTTTCAAATTCAAAGTCAAACTTCAAAGGAAGGAAAATCAGCAAACCCTACATTTTTTTAGAAAAAATTGTAGGGTTTGCTATTGTGCTATTGTTCTTTCATTGAAGTATGAAATTTGGATTTGATAGGAAAACATTCAACTTCAAGAATTGGAAAGTTAAAAAAATAAAAATAAAGATTGTTTATTAGAAATCAAAATACAAAAAAAAAACCCAAAAAATCCATAAAATTTAACACTTACCTCTTACAACAAATTGGAAATGAGATGAGAGCTCTTTACAATTTGCTGGTATGGATTCTTTGATGCTCCAAATGCAAGTATTATGCTGTCCCAATGTGTTTTTTAAAATATTTTTAGCTCTTCCTCCTTGCTGGTTCTACTTCTATGGACTTTTATTTTTCTTCTAATCTCTCACTTCTCTTTTCTTCTCAATACAATGAAATGAAATTCTTTTTAGGGCTACAATGAAGAAATAGAACAAAAAAAAAGTAAGTTAAAATATTGAGTTTTTATGTTTTTTTTTTGAAAAAAAAGACAAATTCGCCGACCGAGTCCCGACATCGAGACTTGCCGAGTTTGGCTTTGACACGACTTGCCATGACTCGGCAAGTCACATCCAAGACTTGGCCGAGTTCGAGTTCGAGTCCTTGGGACTCGCCTAGGGTTACCCGACTCGTGACTCGCCGAGTCTGGGGGAGTCATGGCGAGTCAGGGAACTCTGATTTCAAGTAATTGTTGCTGATGTACTAATTTAACTTTAATTTAAATGCTATGACTAACTTTGCAAGGTTTAACATATTTCTTTTTAGAAAATGTACGACAGTTAGAGGAAAAGCACACAAACAAGACTGTGTCAGAAATTGTCTACTCTGACATGTGGTTTCCTTGTGGAAGTGTACGGCTGTAACATACCATTTGATGCCACCCATGCATATCACATATGCATCAATATTAAACTGCAGCGATTAGGATATAATGTTTGGAATAATATATTATGTACTAGATAAATATCATGGAATATAATATATTTTCTGCATAAAAAAACTCCAGACAACAGTACCTGATAAATATACATATATCCAAAATACGTCTTTAAAACTGAACTCTATGATGACCAAGATTCAGAAATCTCTTATTTCATGCCTTTAGACCCTTCATATTTTAATTTTATTCTTTTTATTTAAATTATATTTTTATTCTAATTTTATTATTAATGTTTATTATTAAATCCTATTTCTAAAGGGGGATATTACAATCCATCCCGCCCAACATTGCTTGTTCTTAAGCAATGAATGAATGATCTAATTTGTAGTCCACCTTCATTGCACTACTTTGATATTATCATGTGTTTTCTCCCTCATTTTGAATGTGAATTATGATTGATAGTAGAAACTTGATAAAGCTTAAGTTAAGATAGGTTTTCTCTCATCTTCCAGAGAAAAGGCTCAAGGCCATCTCATAATGGTGCTAATTGAATTTGTAAAAACCAACATTTGCATGATGGCATGACTCAAATTCGTATCTTTTGGTTCACTCTTAATTATTTTCTTCTTCTAGATCAACTAAAAATATAGAGTACGCCTGGAGCATACACTTTAAAACACATGTATCGTCTTAAAATGGAAGCACTTCTATTTTGGAAGGTTTAACACCCTCATTTAGTACACTTACATATTAGATTTACATTTTAGGATGCATGTGCACTTAATTCTCCATTTCTAGGTGAAACTAGGGTTAGGATCCTATGGATCCTCCTTAATTTCCTTCTCTGTGGCTTTATTTTTAGGTAGAACCTATGTACTGGTTCTCCTAATCTTCATCATACCTCCTCTATGGCCTATGTGCCTCTCTCCAGCACTATGGTGTGTTTTCTCACCTTCCTAGGTTCTCGGTTGACCTGGGAATCTTGCAGATTTCTCAAGGTGACCTGCCTGAAACCTCAGGTCAGGGTTGAAGTTGATTCTAATCAAGGTCGAGGTCGATTTTGACCTCTGTCGGGTGTTGGTCCCTGCTTTCAGATCCGGAGCTTATCAGGGTTCTAAACTTAAAAATAGGTCCCCGGGTGCGGGTGTGGAAGTGTTTTCTCCGATATTCGAATTAATACATCCCCTCCTTGGTTGGTGATTGTAATTGGACCATAATTCGAGGTGAAATTTGAATTTGGGTCCCTTGCACTGCCTTAGGAGGTCTATCCTTGAGATCTCTATATAAGCACTCTCTTTTGCCTTCATTCTTTATGATGAAACGAAATCGTGAGATGACACGACTCTGATTATGACATGATGATGATGCAAGAATGCAAGAGGATGATATAGAAGGACAACATATGATGATGCCTTAATACATACAAGCATTTTTGTGGACAAGCTATTGTGGATCTTCATTGGAGCAAGAAAGAGTTCTTCCTTCTTTCCTTCTTGGATCTACTATTTTCAACATTCAAGCATTCAAAAGATACTATCATGGGGTAGCAACTACGGATTGTGAGTTTGGTGGGAATACTTTAGCCTTGGGGGCTTGGTATACTTTCTTTATCATATTCAGTTTCAGATCCGGTTGCAGATTTTCCAGAAACTCAACATAGGCATCAGAAAAGGGGTATTTCCAGATTTGCTATGATGTGAGGTAGGTATTTTACTACATTATTCTTTGCAAACATTTCCAGCTTTACATTCCTTATCATAACAATTAAATGTAAATGGTTGAATATGGCATAGGGTCTCTTTTATATGCGAATCCCCATTGTTAAAACCCTATTTAAAAGACCATCCAAATTTACCCTTTACAACACGAAATACACACATGAATACGCAAAGCATATCTTAATATTACAATATTTTATTTTGGGAATTGGTCTATTTTGATGTTGTAACTGCTAGAGCTACTCCTCCGCAAAGCTCCATTGGTTTAAATCCCCTTCATCTTTTGATTGGATGCTTTTAAGACCTTCATTATGCTTTGCTCTCTTGTTCATGATTTCTCCTTCCCTTTTGGATATTGCTTCTATTATGTGTGCTCGACCATTTTCTCTACATACATGCCCTATCTCCCATTCTTCTCCACACTTGAAGCATACTCTACCGCTTTTCTTGTCCTTCTGATTACATAATTATCCTGGCTTCCATATATCTTTACACTAAAAGCATGAATTTTCCTCTCGGCCACACTCGTGCCCTCGTTTCCATTTCTTATTTGAATCAAAGCATAAGCCTTTCCTCCTTAGTTCCTCTCGATTATTCTCAGGAAGGAATGTCCTCTTGCATTCATCCTTTCCATGGAAGTGTTTATCATTTGATGGTATATTCCTAGAGTGATCCCTCTCCTTTGTTTGGGCAGCATTAAGTCGAGTGGCTCTAAGGATTGCGTCTTTGAGTGTAGGAGGGTCTAAGGCACTCATTGTAATGTCCCCGTTTTTAGGCACATGGGATTAGCTTATTTCTGTGACCCTCGTAGTAATCGGGATGTTGGAGGGGGTCATGTGGTAGAGCCAGTGGGCAGTTTCCGCGCTGGAGGTCTGTGATGCTAGAATTGCTCTTCGTTTGGGTTAGATTGACAGACTTACTATTTATATTAAGTGTTTATTTTGGGTGATCGTCATGATTGTTATTTATAGTAGAGCACCTGTCCATTGGTATTAGTGGAATTGTTGGTTCATTTGCAGAGTTTCCAGTTTGAGGGACTTACTAATTTTAGTAAGTCTATTTTCTGGCAGTGTCTATTTGTGGCAGGGTGTCCGAGCAGTTGTCTTGCCAGAACAGAGCATTTGGGTTAGCTTGGGTTGATGATTTTATTAATTAATTAAGTTCACTTAATTAATTATATTATGAGCTCATTTAATAAAGTCAAGTCATTAATTAATTATAATGACTTATATTTAAATGCTATGTCATTTAATGTGAAGAAATATAATGAAGTATTATATTTCAATGGAAAAGTTATGCAAGTCAAATGTTTTAATGACGTAGTGTTTTAAGTTATGAAAATGTGTTGAAGAAGCTAGGGATTTGATTTATCTTTGGGAGGTTATAAAAGACATGGAGGAAATCAAATTCATTATTATGTGTTGATATTTTCTGCTTGTGAATTTGGCTTCAAGGGTTTCGGTGATTTCGCTCAAAGAATTGCAAATTCTTTGATTGCTTTCAGCACTTTGAACTGGTGAATGCTCCTAGTGAATTGTGAATGGATTAATTGTTGATCTTGGCGATTTCTTGTTGAAATTTGAGAGTGAATAACTAAGCCGCAAGCTGGTTAGTTTATTTGCTTTGATGAAGAGGCAGCGATACCAAACAATGGCGTGAGTATTGTTGCTGTCCGCCATCCTTGACTCTTCTACAAGCCGCGGCTAGTTGCTAGTGCAGTGGTAGAAGCGTCACACATATGATGAGCCGCTAATTGTCTTGAAAGAAGTTGCGGCCAGTCCTTAAGGAAAAATGTGGGAGGAGTATAGGTTTTTACAAATGTGCTATTTCCCTCCTATGCATGCTACAATTAATATTGAATATGTTGATTTCAAAATTGGACTTTGACAATGAATTTCAGAATTTGGAGAGTTGTAAATTTCAGTAGTGTTTACTTAAGAGTTGAATTGTTTTGTAATGCAGTTTAATTATTTGGAAATGATATCAAAATTATATATATTGTTGAAAGAATTAATCAAAAGAATCAAATTCCAGCACTCAGAGTTTCTTTGCAGTCAATTTGAGGGTTAGAGACAGGCAGGCTCTTTACACTCACCAATCCTTGGATGTCATTCGTCAACCCTTCTACGAATATGTTAGTCTTTTGTCGAATATTCCGGTAACCATAATTACTAACCTTTGGAATGTCACGATATAGTCATGAAGGTTTCCCATTTTGCCTTATCCTCGTTAATTCCATAAAGTGCTTTTGAGTTTGAGCTTGGTCAAATCTTTCAATAAGTTTTCTCTTGAAAACATCATAGGCCTTTATACTTTTGTGGTCTTGAGTAATTAGGCCATGCTGCTACCAATCATGTGCCACTCCTTCTAGGTGTAATATGGCGAATGTGATGGCAGTGGGGACCCTCTCTTTTTGCTTTGGCAGTGGGAGTAGTGGTCTTAGGTGGTCTTAGTTGGTAGCAATTTCCAAGTCTCCAAGTTGAAGAGGCGAGTTTGAGCAACTTTGGCCTGTTGGATATTCAAGCCTGGCTGTGTCTATGCAGCAACATATTTGCACCTTAGTAAACAAAATATGTTAACAACATAAATATTAGCCTATTGTGTTAACATGTGTTAGTAATAGGCTAACATTTATTTTGTTAACATATTTTGTTAACAACATATTTTGTTTACTAAGGTGCAAATATGTTGTTGCATAGACATAGCCTTCAAGCCTTGGGGGGTTAAAGAGAGTAAGGGTCAAGTGGGTTATGGAGCAAAATGTTAACCCCTATCAAGTGAGGGGATGAATGGGTGAGTTGAGTTGAAAGTCAGTTCCAAACCAAGATTGGAGTCAAAACAAACAAGTATGGTATTTAACAAAATCCAAATTTGAACAAGTTTGGGCGAAAAGGTAAGTGACGAAAGAAGGGTTGAGAGGACTCCATCATGCAAAAAGGAAGTGGTGGAAATCCTAAGATCCTAGGATTTCCAGCCAATGCTAATCCTCCAACTCCAAAATCTCCACCCAAGGAAAAGGGGAGCCATAGATGTGAGTTGAATGCCTAAGTGACGGGGAAGGGTGAATTGAAGATAAAGAGATGAAAATAACCCAAACTTTGGAGGTAAATGGCGAAAATTTGAAGACGAATGCAAGCTGAAAAGCAAATGATGAGGAGTTTTGATCAAGTGAAAATGCAAATCAGATGAGGATTCATGAGGAATAAAGCCTTGAAAGCCATTTCCAAGCATAATTTGAACTTGAATTCACTAAACAAATGGTGCAAGGAAGTGGTGGAAATCTTAGGATCCCAGGATTTCCACCCAAACCCAATCCTCTAAGTCCAAAATTTCCGCTCCATCATAATGAGCTTTTTTTGCAAATTCTCGACTCCAAATGGTTCAGGAGGGGTTAGTAATGATATTTGAAGAAGAAACTTTGATAAAATTCGAAGGTAAAGTCAAGTTTTTGAGCAAAAAGTGATTGAAAATAAGATTGAAGCAAATTTTATTAGACCTTAATGAGGACGTTTGCCAATTGTGGACATGGAATCATGTTTGGGGGATTGAGGGGGGAATTGAGATGCAACTAATGATCAAATTGATCTTGACATTGGGCGGATTTCGCCCGAATCCGCCCAATGCTAGGATTCATAATCCTCAAAATTTCAAAACTCCACCGTAGAATAACCAACATAGGGGGCGGAATTCCTACCATCCTAGGATTTCACCATGTATTTAATGAGGAATATGAAGTGCAAAAAACAGATCTAAGACTCCTTTATAGTCTCAAATGGCGAACTTGGCAAAATTTCATGAATTCGACAATGAAAAGAGTCTACACAAGGGGGGTGGAATTTTTCAAGGACGAGGATTCTCAATCTTCCCATTCCCAGATCTCCACCATACTCGCAAAGGGCGAGCTTTGAAAGGGGTAACAAGATGACAACTCTCATATGAGATCTTGGACCGAAATTGGAACTTCTCCTTCAAACAGTGATCAAAACTCATGATTAAAAGGTGATTCTAATTGAGTTTATAGCATGACGGAAATACTAGGATCCTAGAATTTCCACCCAATACTTGTCCTCCTAAAACAAAATCTCCACGAAGAGAAAACTCGCCCAGAACTTGAGATTTTTTTTTTCTCAATTATTTCAAAACTAAATAATATCGATTTTAATCAAGATGGAATCAATCAAGACAAATTCGATCCACCAAGTTGAAAGGGTTGAAGTATGGCCGATTATGGGCGATTGTGTGTTTGAAAAAAGAGCAAAATTGAATTCAATTGCAGGCATAAACATGTCGGCCCTGAAGGGAGTATAAGTGCTGAAAATTAAATAATTTTATTTGCCTAATTAGAGGCAGGTCGGCTCAAACTAAGGTCATGCCTTTTCACCTTTTGGATTGCCTATATAAGAGGGGTAAGCACAAGTCATTTCTCTTCAAAACAAAAGCAGATTTACTTCTCTCCTAAGAGCAGCGATTTTCTTCAAAAGGCAGACCTAAGTGGCACTGACTTCAAATCCTGGAGACATCGATTTCATTTTGACAACAATTAGAGCACCTTGGGCAATGATTTTTGGTGTTTGAAGGGCAGAATTCTCACTGATTTTCTATCAAAGTCAGAGATAAAATGCTGAAAGAAAGCTAAATCTGGACAGATATACAAGCTTTAGGCCCAATCAAACCCAAAACTTAGAGAAAATCAGAATTGAAAAAGAGAAATGTGGTCTTGAACTAAAGGAAATCCATGATCAAAATTACATTTTGCCTCTTTGTCTTGATATAGAAGAAAGGGTTTCAAAGCAAATCTAGATGTAATCTCATATCTTGCAAGTTTTCCTTCATTTCGTTTATTCTTACCATGTTGCGAGCTTAGTGAAATTTCCCTTTTATTTTGCAAGGAAATCCATGAAAAGGGAAAAGCTTGGAGAGTAAGGATATGATGGCAAGGCCAAGTTCAAGACTTCAAGTGGGGAGAGAACAAATGGATGCTGCAAGAACAAGTTCGATGGTTCAAGAGCAAGGTCAAGATGGAGAAAGAACGAATTTGCAAGCTTACAAGTGAAAGAAATCATCACCAACTTGAATTTCCTCCACAAATCCAAATTCATTTGAGGGATCTAACTACATGAAAATTTCACCATCACCAAGAAGATCAAGGTTAAGGCATCGAAAGAGACATCAAGGCTGCGAGTACAAGCAAATTCAAAACCAACAAATGCAATGAGAAAATTTCCAAATGAAGGAAGATGGAGAAAATTTGAGAAGATGAAGCAATTTGGGAATATGCCATCACAATTGGAGGCTTGATAATGTTGAGTATCAAGAGATATTTTCTCATCACCAAAGAATTGATCAAGTCTATGAGATAAGGAGGCTAAGGTGACGCTCACTTGTCCTCGACCAATCAGAAAATTCCAGTTACATGTGTCCAAGCACATTTAATCATATTATGCCAAGTGCACATATTTTCTCATTGGCTCTTAAGAACATTGTAATTTTCTTACTAGCCCACAGGGTGGTGCTTTCATTTAATTGGATGATAGCGCGACAACCCTAATTAGTGTTTGTGATGGGTAAATGTTGGCCCTTGATCTTGAATTGATCTCGACCCTTCATTGTAATTGAGCAACTATAAAAGGTCAAGGCCTTCTCATCTGTTAAGTGTTAGATTTTGGATTCATTAGATTGAGGAGATTAAGATTAGAGTAGAGTAGGAGAGGAGACTTGTTGAAATTGTTGTCATAATGCTATCAAAGTAATTGTTGATTCATTGTTGGTCTTCATGGTGAATTACTTCTGTTGCTTTGGAGTATTGCATATTTTCTACAATTCCTCACTTAGAGTAGATTTCATTTCATGTTGGTTAGAGATAGTGTTTAGTTGAATGGAAGATATTTTGGATGTTTCTTTGGTGAACTTGTTTAGACCAAACCACTAGCTGCTTGTTGATTGTACGTTTGCCTTGCGTGGTCGAGTGACATTTATATGAACTTAACTTCGATTATTGCTTGCACATTAATATGCATTGATGGATGATGTTAATGGAATGGTGGTAGTTTGAACATCTTACATTTACCTTAGGAGATTGCACTAGCTTGGTTGATGTCGATGGCTAAACTAAGTCTAGTAGAGTCACAAAGACATCCATAGTTTCTTGCACTCTAGGAGTAGATTAGCTTTCTAAACCCTTTCCTTTGCAAGTCGTTTGGAGTAGTTGGAAAAAGTTAAAGTCAAGTTGGTATCCATTGAACGAACAATGTAAGTCCCTTTGTGATAACCATCATATCACATCATTATAACTGTGTGAAAGCCCATGATAAGAAGGAACCTCGAGGTCATCTCATTTGATCACACAATCCGTATACATTGTTTATTATATGAGCATCCTTATTCAAGAGAGAGTTGGAGATTTGGTGTTTCATCTCAGAATACTAAGTATTCAATTCTGTATGTTGTAGTGGAACATAACTCACATCAATAGAACCATGCTTGTGCTGTGATTTTCTCTGATCCATCCAAGTTAGGGATGGATAATTTTCCCATCTTATTTTGTGTTCCTTGGTTGGGTGGTATTCCTTGGTTGTTCCACTATGCCTGTGGATCAACCTCCTCTAAAATGATAGGAGATGTGTCTGTGCCCAAGATTTGTCTGTGATGAAGGCAAAGGTTGTAATGAACAAACACAAGATCATTCACCCTTTTCAATGCCAACCTGTTGCGCTTCTTTGAGTGTATATGCTCGAACATACTCCAGTTGCGCTCGCATCCTAAAGCACTAGGCTAGCTCAAGATACGAACTGCAATCCTCTGTAGATTTGGCACCGAAGTACCAAACATCTCCCACCATGCATCTGAAACAAGAAAATTTAAAAATCAATTCTATAACTTTGACTTTATCAATGTAAAATGGTAATAGAATTAGACAATAGAATCATAGATTTTAACCTGGCATTAGTATTGTCCGATTTTTCTTGCATAAGTCTTGTGGGAATAAGTCTCCTTGTGAATTCCTATACATTTCTATCTGACGGACTACATTTGCTCCAACTGTTGAATTAGGTGACATTTTCTCTACAACATCATAGAGCCCACTCCACACCTCATCATCGACCTTGAAACCTGGGTTAAATTGGAATGCCGAATTAAGGTGGTGGGCAACTACATGTATATGCCTGTGAAGTAGATTGTGCCATCGTCGAACAATGACATCCCATATGGGATCATATTTAGCCCGATTTAAAAAAGATCTAATGGCTTCTTTCATCCTATCCATGCCCTCATAAATGTATCCCATTGCGGGCTTCTCTCCAACAATTCGTAGGAGAATAATAAGAGGCTCTATGAACTGCAATCATTGTGAAAATTGAAACATTAAGCTTTAAGTTTTAAGTTTTACTCTTGTAATGTCCCCTTTTTGAGATGACATGGTTGGTGGTTTGGTTTATCCTATTATTGGCCCTCGTTGGCTAAGTTTGATGGTTAGAGGATCCCAGTTGGCAGTTCAGTGGACCAATTCCCTTCCGGAGGTCAGAAGTGTTCAGGATTGCTCTTCGTTTGGGTCAGCTTGGTACACTCACTATTTACAGTACTGTGGATACAATGGTTAACTCCTAGGTTCAGTCGGAATTGAGAAATAATGATTAATGGAGTTATAATGTTATAATTATTATTAAAGTTATACTTTAATAATAACTGATTATTAAGTGCATATCATTGTTAAATATTAAGTGGACTTTATTTAAAAGGGAGATATAAGTGTTTAATAAAGTATACTTTATATTTTAATGTTGTGCACCAAAAGGAGGGGAAAAAGAAATGAAATTAAAGTAAATTAAAGGAGGTGAAGACAAATGCAAATTAAACATTATAGAAGGGGATTTGGATTTCATTTCATTCATTCTTGAATCATTCAACATTTCCCTTTTCTGGAGAAGCTTTGCCTTTGAAGAAGAAACCTAGGGTTTCGCTGTAAATTTAATCTTGAAGAACGTAGCCTCTCTTCAATTGTGCGGGTGGCTTCATAGGGAGGTCACATTTGAGCTTTATTGGAGGGAATATCAATTGTTTCACAAGGGGTTTTGAAGTTTATTCTTTGCAGATCAGAAGTGTGAAGATAGATATTTATTGAATTCATTTAATGCTGGTTTGTGCTTGCTTCTACATTGGCACGTGGGAGTCTTCTTGTGCTACATTATTTAGGTGGAGACATTGATAAGTATAGCAGATTGAATGGTTTATCAGTCATCTACTCTGCTGTTTCATTTTCAGAATTTTTGTAATCTTGTTATCTTCTAAATTCCGGGTATGCTTTAGTATTGTAAAGGCTTTAAAGAGATAATCAATAGATTAAAGGTTGCATTTTAACTGTTTGACAAATAATCTATTGCTGTTGACGAAGATTTCAGTCTTAAATATGCATGCCAAGTGTTTCTAATAATGTCCCTTTGCTGTAGATGAATATTGATTTTCCTAGGATGCATGGAAAGTGTTTGACAATATGTCAACTTGTTTTACAAGTTGATTTCAGTCACACCTTTGTATGAGAAAGGTCAAAAACAGTTAGTGTATCATTTCTATTATATTGTCAGCCCATCATGCATTATTAGAAGCATTCAAAAACATCGTTTGCAAGCATTTCAATCCCATTTGACATCATTCCAAGCAAAGCATAAACAAAATGAAACACAAATCAAGCAAGCATAAAAATTGTGTGCAAAGTGTTTGATGATATTCCTTGAACCTCTAATCAGCAGTTTGAGGTCAGAATTAGCAAGGGACATTACAACTTTTAAAAATGAACAGTGAACATAAACAAGTGTGAACAAAAATGATGAAATGAAATGGAAATGAGGAAAAAAAGAAAAATTACCTGCACAATCTCCTTGGCAGGTTGCTAAAAGCCGCTCTCATAAATAACCCAATCAGCCGTCTCAATCCCTGCATTGGTCTTCGCATATGATGATGCGGTCCACTCCTCATTTACAAACATGCGTTTCAAACCGACCTTGGACTGAAGCAAGAATTGCAACATGATAAAATTTGTTGCAAATTGGGCGACCCCTAGACGAGCCAACTCTTTTTTATTTGTGAAATTCCTCATAAGGTTGAGAACTCAAGTATGATTATATATGAATTGACAAATACTCCTTCGGTGCTCTACACATGTTCTTATCCAGGGAAGTTTGTCAAGATCCTCCAACATGAGGTCAATGCAATGAGCAACACAAGGGGTCCAAAATAAGTGGGGGTACCTCTCCATAAGAATACCTGCAGCAACATAATTTGCTGCATTATCCACAACTATCTGTACCACATTCTCCTCACCCACCCCCTTCAACGCTTCCTCCAATACCTCACAAAGATAGTCAGCATCTTTTGTTTTCCCTGAAGCATCAATTGATTTCAAAAACACTGTGGCACTTGAGAAAAAAAAAAGCAATTTAGTACAATCAAAATTTAAAAACTTAATCACTAAACCAATAGTTTACTACTAGTAAGTACAAGTTCTACAATTACTTGATGAGGAGACAAGAAAATTTAGCAGTGTTCTACTTCTTCTTTCGGTCCAACCATCAGTCATGATGATGCAACCGTTCCTCCATACCTCGCGCTGCTCGCCAATTGTGTCTTTGACATTAGCCACCTTTCGAGTCAAAATATGATCTTTTAGCTCCTCACCATTAGGGGCTTTGAACTCCGGAGCACAAATAATAACATCTATTGCAATTTGTCAATAAAGAGACCTAAAGCAAATTAAATAAACATATTAAGTTTTACTTTCAACTTTAAAAATTAATATAATCAATGTGGCATACTCTTGAGTCTTGAAAGCAAGAAAATCAAGACATAGAAATTAAAATAATAAGTACCTTGCTGCATTAAATGGAAGGTTGTTGTAGAACCAAAAATCTGCAAGTGTCATTTTCACAGCCTCATGCTTCTCCTTATTCCAACCCATGCTCTCAAGCGATGATTACCTAGAGTCGTGCGTGGAACAAAAATGGAATCTAATGTGGATTTCTTCTTACGAATCCGAGGCCTAATGCTCACACTCGCAATACCACTACTAGATAGAGCTAATGGAAAATGAAGATTTGAAGAGGCCTCTCCACCAAATTTTGCCATTTCTTCCATATCCTTCTTTTTAAACTCTTTTTCCTCTTCAAATTCCTCTAAATGAGCTTGTATTTCACGTATAACATCCTGTGGTGCTCCTTTGCATGGTTTAGCATCATGCCTCGATATATCTGCAAGGTGATATTTCAATTGGTTAATACCTCCCCCACTATATTTAACACCCCAAAGCCAACATATAACTTCTCCTCTTTTTGGTCTGGGGATGACATGTTTCCAAGGCTTATCCCTTTGGACCCTAGCAGGGTCTGCTTCTGGGTTAAACGGAGGCCTAGATGAACTACTCCCAGGCTGCAATATATCATAAAACAAACATCTACATAAAGAAAATCAAACATTAGGGCTTCTTACTTTTCAAGTTTTTATCAACATAAAATGAAACAAAACTAAAACAAATGTAAACAAAATGGAAATATGAATGTAAAAAATTTAGAAAACAACACAAAAAATGTAACTCACCTCTTCAAATTTGCTCCAAAAATGAAGAAATGCACTTCAAAGTTCAAATTTGTAGTGGCCTCCTCCAAATGCTTCTTTTAGCTCCTCTCAATGTGTGAATGCAAGCTACAAACTTGCACAAACAATCAACAATCAATATATGAGAGCCAATCGATCTGTTGATCTATTTTCTCAAACCCCAATATTCTTTTCTCAAGCCTTTTTTCTCTCTTCTTTGTGTTTGCAAATGAAGGAATGACCTTTTTAGGTCTTAGAGAAGGCAATAAAGAAAAAAAAAGTCGAAGAAATCTTTTAATTTTTTTCCCCTTTTTGTCTTTGTCTGCCGCGACAACGTCCAAGCCATAGGACTCAGTGAGTCAGCTGAGTTTGGCTGACTCGGCGAGTCATCCCAGACTTTGCTAGACTCGGGAGAGTCCAAGTCCAGAGGAAAAAAGAGTCTGGAGCCCTGGCTCGGCTCGGGACTCGCCGAGTCCTGCCAAGACTCACATGAGTCCTGTATCTATGATATCTATATATAAGTTGTCACATAGTAAAATTATGTTCTTGAAATGCATACATAATTCAAATAGAGAACAATAATCAATGAATTCATTATGTAATGTATGATCATACCAAGGATTGGAGATCTGAATATTGTTATTATAATCTGTTCTTTCTTCTTGATGTCTTTTTTTATTATCAATGTCTGTCTTCCTTATGATTTGATTCCCCTTCATCGTTCGATCCTTTAGGTATACTTATAACCCTCGTCTTGAAAGTGGAGAGACATTTCTCTTTCCACGGTTATATCTTTAGGGAGAGGTGCCTGGTTTGTAATGAACACACCCCTGAATGCCCAGAAACTAAACCAGCTGCTGATAGGAATTTTGTCAAATAGTTTGCAGCCAACTTATTTCTCCGTTTAATGTTTTAGACCCCTTATGACTCTGGAAATTAAATGTTTTGCTTGTTTGTGTCTTTGCATGAATTTGAAAACACTCAATATGAAGAAGAAAGGGAACTACAATAATATGCAAACTGAAAATCGAACTATTGCTGATAAGTTGTTATTTCCAGAATTAATAAAATCAAATACATGGCAGATTTTCAACTCACTAATTACTCCAGCCATTTATTGACATAATGCTCCAGTATATGGAAGCATTGCAAGCTCAAATGAACCCCCTATTAGCAGCAAAGAGACCCAGCAATAGTTTTCAATCAGCTGCTACAGAGACGTGAATAGTGCCTGAGCTACAGTAACGTTATTAGTACCCGCGCTACAGTGCTTCAGCAGTATTAATCTTTTTCAATCGGTCCAACATCTTCATACAATCATCCCCTCAAGGTGGCATAAGCATTGGACAAGTAATGAGGAAGATATGAACAAATTCCCAATCCGCCTGTAGCTGGAAATGCACTCAACCTGCCTGATAATGAAGCTAATAGCAATGGATTCCAAATGCCAAACACCAAGGGAATGACGTCTAGAATGTCACAAGAGAGAATAGACGTCCTTTATTGCCAAGAATGGATTTGCAACTCACACATCAATTCTCTTCTCATACTCAACATCTTGAACAATGGCCGCAAGCTCTCCTTTTATTTCCCCTTCAGAGGGTCGACCCACCTTACACAAACAATGTGGGATAAAGTGTTTTTAAATAAAATAATATAAAATAACACCTTATGTCTGCCTTGGTCGTCCCCTTTCAAACACACATCCCAATATAAATAATATTAAAGTAACACTTTATTATTTTAACATTTGATTTAAATGTCACTTTAATAAACTTTAGGCATTACAATAAAATAGCAATTGGATTCAGAATAATATGAGTGATAGCTCGTCGGAAAGCTCTCCTCGAGGAGCATCAAATCCAATCACTAAATCTGACGTCGCCCATGCCCCGTTTACTTACTAAAAATAGTAAGTACTCCAAGAAAGCACAAATTAACTCCGATTTGGCCCAAACTGGAAATGACTAGGCCAAAACATCTCAGGATCCCTTTGCAATCCATGTTAGCCTCCGGGACCTTGCAGACATAGGCTAACTGCAACTCAATTTGGTGATGGCTAAAGTGGGGACATTACATGGTTCATTATGTTATTATTCCTTAATTAATGTTTGTCAGTTGCAATTGCTCAACCAATGGCTACTCTTAACAGGATCACTTTATTGTTGAATTATTTCTGGGAATCCCTGGATCACTGCTCAATAACAAATAATTATTATTAATTAATTGCCTTGAAAAAGAGTTGGATCTCTGCCTTTCAAACCGATGATGTCTTAATTTAAATTTAGTTTAAAACCTATGACTAACTTTGCAAGGTTTAACATATTTCTTTTTAGAAAATGTACGGCAGTTAGAGGAAAAACAGACGAACAAGTTTGTGTCAGAATTTCTGTAGACTAACATGGGGTTCCCTTTTGGAAGTGTACGGCTGTAACATACCAATTGATACCACCCATTCATATCACATATGCATCAATGTTAAACTGCAGCGATTAGGATAAAATGTTTGGAATAATATATTATTTACTAGATAAATATCCTGGAATATAATATATTTTCTGCATAATATATATCCGAAATGTTCTTAAAGCTGAACTCTATGATGACCAAGATTTAGAAATCTCTTATTTCATGCCTTTTGACCCTTCATATTTTAATTTTATTCTTTTGATTTAAATTATATTTTCATTTTAAAGTTATTATTATTGTTTATTATAAAATCCTATTTCAAAAGGGGGATATTACAAAAGTCAAATCAACTGTCCTATATGAGATTGTCTTGGCTGAAGCAGGTATGTTTTCGATGGATGCATCAGCGATAATCCGTTTGTTAAGCTATATAAATAAAGTTGAAAATATGAATTAACACCGCTGGCCCAAGCTGGTTGTCAAGGAGAAGCTAGTCCTTAGAAAGAAGACGTGGATTAAACAAAACAAGAAGTGGATGAGCAAATGGGACATTGACATGCAAAAATGTCCCAACTCTAATGAAGAGATAAAAAGACTTGTTTTAGAAAAATTCGGGGTTGCCATGTGGACAAAACAACAGGGCTAAAAAAGGCCCGGTATGTGAAAGACTTCAATCCCACTTGGGATCATGATGCAAAAGATTACTTGTGGGTGACAATTAAGGACAGGCTAAATTGTTAGTGGCACAATTAAGAACTGGGTCCCATCATCTAAGGTGTGAGACATGTAGATGGATTCCCAAAGAGGTTTGGGAAGAAAAAAAATGTACTTTCTGCAGCAAAAGAGTAGTTGAAATTGAATGGCACTTTGTCTTTGAATGTACTGCTTACCAAGATATTTCTGGTCAATATGAGAACAACCTGAAGGAGGGCTGTCTAAACCAACTTTTCGAGGAAGCAAGGCTTCACAAAACTGCCAGTTTGCTGATAAAAATTCATAACCTGAGAGCTGACATCGAGAAGAACATGAAGATGGCTTAGAATATGATTCTTGGTCCCTTAGACTGCTGGTCTCGTGGATGTCATTAAAATTCCTTCGTTCATTCAATGATAAATCATAATCATTTTGGTGCCTGCCTGCTCTTGTTTCTATCATTTTCTCCATTGAATTTTGAATTTGCATTGCATTTGTTTTGCATTTATTCCTAACATGATACTCATCTTTTTGCTATAATTAATCTTTCTACAAGATCATAAGTTTTTGGAAGGTTAATAGCCCTATGCTTTTGTACTTGAAGTTATTCATGCGGCTGGTGGAATGCATATGATCGATCCACTTTTCCAGCGGGTTCTTGTTAAAGAATGCCAGAAACGTAGAATACCTGTTATATTTGACGAGGTCTTTACTGGTTTTTGGCGCCTTGGAGTTCAGGTATATTAACATGTTAGGCTATCCAGATCTCCTTAATTTTGCTAATCATTCAAATATCTTGTTTTGCTTGTTCAAATTATCATTTGAATCTTGTATTCCCCAAGTTAATGTGACTGTCCTGTCTTAGTAGGAAAAAGTTAAGAACCATGATAAATTGGCTGGTGGAGATTACTATTTACTTTTTTCTTGTGCCCTAAAGTCTGCTGCAGAGCTCCTAGGTTGTGTACCAGATATTGCATGCTTTGCAAAGTTGATGACTGGTGGAATTGTTCCTTTAGCTGCTACATTGGCAACAGAATCCATCTTTGAGGCATTTGAAGGGAAATCCAAGGTATTTACAATTTTTCCAATAATATTACAACTATCTTCCTGTTAACTTCCATTTACTGTATAGTATTAATCAGGAGCAATAGTGTTTTCTGGATGAGAATGAATGAATCTGAAAATGCCATGAAGAGACACATATGCAGCCTCATATAATTTCTTATTGGTCTATTTGAATATAACCGATACTTATCATAAGCATTCACCATTATAACTAAATGTGAGAGAATAGCAACTAGAGTGCGATTGCGTATTTAAATTTAAGATGCAGGTTTTATAATTTATGACTCTTGTATTCATAAGATGAAAAATAATTTATGGAGAAGACGTGCATTTTTGTGTTGCTTCTGATGTGACAGAGCTAGAGACATGCATGTCCTTAGGCCGTTGGTGTATATTTTTGTAATGAAACATATGTTTTCATGTCTTGACATATGAGTAGGGAAATAAAACAGAATAATAGTTCTATTTCCTATCAAATGTCTTTGAAAATAATTTGTGTAGAACATATTCAACAATATAAATTTGATCTCTCTGGTATAGATGGGAAAGTTGTCCAATAGTTTCCAACAAACATTATTTATAGATTACCTTTTGCTTGCAAAGAAGCTACAAGGAAGAGGAATTTGTACCATATTGTGTACCTGCACGCCTGATCATGTTGAGAACTAACAACTGGTTGAAGATATACCTAGTTGTGTACTTTTCCTTCCCCACAACCAGTTTAACCAGACTTGGTTTTGTGATGCTCTTCTGTGTTAGATCTATCTGTTCAGGAAGTCAACACCAGCCAGCTTTTTTCAGCAAAAAGTTTCTGTAGCCACAGGATTTGCCACACTGTCCATGATTACTTAGACAACATTTTCTACTCCCAATAATTCCTATTTGATCTAAAGCATCAATTTTCTTCTCCAAAAGCAACTGTTCAATTCTTTTGAAAGTGTTTGTTGCCAAATTGCTCATTGTTGTTGATGATGATGGATTATGTTCAATCTATCAGCTGTTGTCTTCTCCAAATGAGAAATTTCTGCTGAGTTGGATTTGTCTAAAAGCATGGCAAGAATCTAAAGAGTTGTTGTACACAACTCTATTATCAAAGTGTGTGCCAACATGGTTTGGGGATTAAATGCTCAAGAAGTGAATACTGTGTTCACAATTTGATTGATACTATGGATGTCTACTAAAGGACAATGGACATGCTTGATATTCCATGTGGTTTACTAGTTCTTCAATAACAATCATGTCTTCATTGCTTTATCTTTTCAAGTAATAGGCAGTAGGCCAATTTTCAATTCATTCAAAATTTGCAATGGCCGTGTTTTAAAGAACAATACTTAGATCAGATAAGTATTTTAATTTGTCTTTTTGAGAACAACACAAATAAAAATAGCATGCGAGGGAAAAACTCTCATCAGATTCAAAGAAGAAGCTCTTTAAGAAACTAAATTGACCCCAAGCACCAAGCTATAGACAAAATATACAAACAGATGCACAATATTTTCTGGGGTTTTGCAGCAATGAAATAATAGAATGACTAGTCATATCTTGTCATAAAAGTGAGATTTTATAGATTTTAAGAATGAAAGCAGCTAATTCTAAATGCAACAACGCCTCATTGGTAAAAGAAGAAACCAATTGGATGAATCACACAACACTAAAAAAAAAAACTTCCATACATAGATGACAGGCAATTTGAAGAGCATAAAGAAACAACCTGGTCAGACAAATAACCTCAATATAAAGCTTTGACACTATTATGCACTTTCAATTTCAATCATTCAGTTTACAAATATAGTAATGGTATACATGTGAAATCAAGTTGGAAAATAATTTATGCAACATCTAAGTTGTTGGTTCTGTCTTGGGATTGGGTTCGCTTGTTTGGTCAAATGTTTTTTGAGGGGTTGGGTTCATTTTGGGTTCATCCATATAAAACAAAAAAAATATATACATATATGTAGTAGTAATTAAGTTCATTAAACACCGCTATGCTAATAGTCAAATAACATAGCAAAATACACCACCGTATTAATTGTCAAAACTCGTCTGTCATGATATATTTTAAAGTTTTAGTTCAAATAACATAGCAAAATGCCAAAATACACCACCATATTAATGTTTTAATTTAAAAGTAATAATGTCAACTGTCAACAATCAGCCATCATTGATCAAATATCATATTGGTCATAAAAAATATCATCATCCTCCATATGCTGTGGTAAATTAGAAGAACCACAAATAGTGTCACTGACACAAACATTGGCAGTGGTACTAACATTCTCAACCTCATGATCACTAGGTAGGTCATGGTCAGCATCAACTCCAAGTGCAGCAAGGCGGGAAAACTGAAGCATCCAACTCGGCATGCTCTGGATCAATATCCCACTCCTTTGTCTCCCCTTGTTTGTAGGTATTTTCTGTGTGCAAGGAGCCACAAGTTTGAATACACAAAGTTTAAGTCCTCTGCCTTCTTGGAGTGTAGTCTATTGCGCTTTATTGAGTGGATGGTGGAGTATGTACTCCAATTTCTCTTAGATGAAGATGAACTAGCAACCTGTTGTAGGCGTGCAATAAATAATAAATAAAGTTAGATGGTCGGGTTTGGTTAAAGTATGTTTAATCAATTTTTGTTAATAGTAATTAGTTGGGAAAACG